>JALBCR010000939.1:0-165103 GCA_030710515.1 Abscondita cerata
TCAGTACTTCGTTCAGTTACGTATTGCTACTAAACTGGCAACAAGTATCCACAAATGTTTCGAGACAAAAACCGGGCGGGCGTAATTTAGTCGATATGGCACAGCGGATATGACAAAACAAATTACAAGCAACAATGAAATTGTCATATGCTGAGTGGTCATGGAACATACGAGTATTAGTTATCGAACAGATAAAAACAAAAGAAACAAACTTTGTTGAATTAATAATCTTCACATACATGCACCAACTCCAAGGCAAACAGATTCTGCATTTGTTTAGGTATGCTTATGGAGGTTCCTTCACCACAAGTTATGTTTTGAGCAATACGAATCTTGTTTTGATAATAATTTTCTACTTGTGATTCTCGTGTCACATCCGATTTCAGCAGTATGTTTGTCACACACTTCTTCGGAAACAGAGTGACCTGTGCGTTTATTCGCTTTCAGTAATTTAAGAAATTCGGCAATAATTTTGGGCATTATTCCAAAGTTGTTTTCCCCACCTGGTGCGAACTACAATTGCCATTGTGATATGACAAAAACAAACTGCCAGTTTTCACGTGTTTTGTTATTAAAGTCACATACTTATTATATAAAGCAATAAAGTTCACTGGCCTATCATTCGGTACAATAGTAAATTACCTATGTGTATAGGTTTTGGTTTGACGGATCTTCACTAGCAGGACTGATTCCCCAAGTGTTACATCTTTAAAACGAGATCATGAAGTTCTTGTCGACGCGACGGCACCTTCCGAATATACCTAAAATTTTAACAACCTAGAATGCACAATGTACCTATTTGAACACGAGTCTTTCAAGATTAATTAACTGTTCTACTTTTAATAATAAATATGTATATCCAGCGCATTTAATATGAACATCTGAAATTGATTCCATTGTAGCACATGATTTTCTTAGCTTCATCACCTACACAGTTTGTTTTCATAAACTTAGTAAGGATCCAAAATGTTGGTACGACCACGTTATATTTTATTATAAGTTGTTTGACTTTTTAGAAATAAGTTTAATAAAGTTTTGTAGGATTTCTTTAAAATAACCGTTTGCAGACTACCACAAAGAAAGCTTTTGCACTTTAATTGTTAATTCCTGCTCTCTCCTTCAAATTCTCACCAATTCAAGCTTAACGATTCTTTATCTATATATTCGAAGGTATTTTCTTATTACCCAGACTTGTTTCAGTCTAGAATCTAAAAAAAAATTAAATTTATTGCTATCGGGTCTATAAAAGACATTAGCAATATCTATGCATCAATACAATTGTAAAAATTAATATTTATATACAGGATAACTTATTTTATAGGTACATATACACTCTAGTCATCTAAGTAGTACTAAATGTTATAAAAACAATCCTTTAAAGTTATTAATTTTTTAATACTGCCTGGGAGTTTATTGTACATAGATATTGCCCTGTACATTGAACTATTAGAAAAAAGGTGTTCCTATGCTGAGGATTCTCAAATTCTCGCTTCAAATCTAGTGTTCACAGTTAAGTCCTCGTTATACGTTTATTTTTTCTTACAAATATTATTAAAGATAAAACATAAAAGAGATGGCACAGTCTGAATCTCTAGCTAGTTTGACAATTTCATTTAATTTTAGCTTAATTTTAGCTGTTTGCCTTGTACTTCTTTGTCTGATTGTTTCAACTGTCTCGTACCGATGAAGCACTTTTACAACAGTTTTGTTTCAATAATGACCGACTGTGGAAGCCTCGAATTCTTACATGTTATTTATGGATTATGTATTGATTTCGATTTATTAATCGAGATGGACCTCTTGCTATTAATTACATTATAGCGCAGTAAATAGAGATACATTTTGTCAAAAATAATAGTAGGATACCGTCTGGTCCATATAATTGTAAATAGTATAAAGTATCTTATAGTCATTTTTTATTCTAAAATAAATTGTCATTATATTGTTTATTAACATTGAAATGCAAAAAATGTGCTTTTATCATTCTTTTTCAGTTGAGTGAAAAGTAATGAACCAACGTTAATAGTGTAAAAAGCGAAGTTGAAGGATAAAAATACGAATAAAATGAGCACTAACTCGATTCGATCGGGTAATAAATTTCCGAGACAAATCAGAAAAAGTAGAATATTTGCGTTTTTCTTTAAATTCGTCGATTCGTCATTTTTTAGATGTAGAGTAGATCTTTCGAAAATAAAAGTAATTATACGTACTTGATGAGTAAAAACCTTGCAATTATCAGGTAATTAACATATTTTTAATACAATATGTTCAATGAAAACTGGATGCTTGTGTGGTGCTTCGATTGTCAGTAATAAAAAAGTTTTAAACGAGCAGGAAAACATACAAATTTCTAAACTTTCACAGAATCAAGTTCGTTTTATTATCTACCCTCTTAATTCATTCAATGGTTATTTTCAAGTATTAATTAAGAGGGTAGATAAAAAAACTAAACGATTCTTGTGAACTTAAGGCTATAAAAACAGAAAATTTATGGCTTTGATATGATGAGAACGGTCCATTAGGGTTTCAGATTATTCAAGCTTATATAAGTTGTTAAGTGTAACGATGCGTGACACCCAGATAGTATATATAAGATTCCTATTGTTTTTAATTTTAGTATTGGTTCACTGATGATGATAACAGCTATTGAAACACGTGTTCGAGCAAAGTTTTTAATGCAGTTTTTGGTGCTTTTCTGTTTGTTAAACAGACGCTGCAGTTTAGTGTTCCATTCCTTTAAAAAGTTTTGAAGGTGAAATGGAAAGGAACAAAACGTATATTTTATTTTTCGATAAAATTATATTTAATACGCGAAAATGCATGCAAAAATGGCTGAAATTGACCAAGAACAAGCAAGCGTTGGAGTGGTGAGTGTACCCGGCTGCTAGCGTCGTTTGAGGGAATGCAATTATAAACACGCTGTTAGCGGTCAGGTACCTCCACCACTCCACCGCTTGCTCGTTCTCGGTCAATTTCAGTCATCTTGCCATGAATTTTTCGCGTGTTAAATAACATTTTATCAAAAATGAGAATATACGTTTGTACCTTTCCATTCACCTTCAAAACTTTTTGCTCATTCTCGGTCCCCGAGATTCTGTAGGACTGCGTCTAGACTTTCATCGTTTTGTAGCTTTATCACAAATTTTATGCATGTGCTTGTTGGACGTTTTGTCTATCGTTATTCCTAAGTAGGTGGTCGTTAGTTGTAGTGACATTTTCTTATCTTGAATCTGAAATGTAATTGTGCTTTTTGTTGCGTTGAAAACTATTGCAGTAAACTAACCCTAACCTAACCTAAAGCTATCAAGCTTAATAGTTACATGTCAACTAACATCTACTGTAACCTAACCAAACTTAAATATGAATTAATAGCACCGCATTCAACCATTAAGTCTAATTGTTGGAAGTCGTACGATGTTTTATCAGAAGAGGCCTACCCGCACCTGAAAGTAAATCGCCCACTTTATTTTAAAGATCCCAAAACTAGTGCGTACACCAACACAACCGAAGGAAGATGGCATGCAGCAAAGTAAGTATCTCTTTGTCAAAAGGTACAAATTGCTATTCTTTTTTACGTAATTTTGTTTAATCAATTTAAGTTGTTTTATGTCATCGGGGTGAACGGTGTAAATAAAACCTTGCTCTAAAAACTTAAAGAAAAGTTTATTTGCTACCATTAGCTAACCTTACATTGCTAAAATACAAAATATAACAAACAAAACATCTTAATTAGCCCCGTTTGACTTACTATTACCGGTTTAATTTTAAAACAACTCAGACAAAGAAAGGTACTGACAATATACAAATGTTATTACATAACGACTTTATTAATAATTTACTATATTAAAATTTATATAAAACTGAAATTCTAAAGTACTCAAATGTTTCATTAATTCATGCTGAAATATCGTTTTTATCTTTACTTTAATATGCTTTGTTAACATGAATAAAACACACAATGAATACTATTCCATATTCAAAGTTTGTTACACACGCTGAATATATTATTTTAATAATAAACTCAGTTCCTTATCGTAAAACCTATATAAAAATTTTGAACTCATCATAATTTTTCATAGTTCACGAAATAATGTTTTTATTTTTAAATTTCAATTTTTCTTATTTCAATGATGTGCAACAATTAAGGTTCTATGTAATAAATTGCTGGGTACAATAGTAAGTTGGCCATTAAAACAAGTGTTGTCATGACTTCAAACTAAATAAAATTTCAAACTATCAATTTTGAGTTATTATTTAAGAAATAGCCAGTTTCTCACTAAATAATAATATGATATGTTATGTAACTACATAGTCAACTAATGTTAAGTGAGTTCCTCTTTGGAGAATTGACTGTTAGATATGTTCTAAGATGAAAAGATTGTTTAAATTCTGTTGGAATGAACGTGTTATAATAATGTTATATATAATGCAAATATAATTTGTCTATATTTTATTAAAGAATTTAAAAAAAAAGTTTTTTGTCCAAAGGTTTCCATATTATCTTTGATGTAATACATTGAGACTGTAGGATTTGCGACATCTAGTGTCGACTCGTGTTAGCCATGCGTAAGCAATGGTTTGCATTAAGCAACTTTGTCGACAAGTATGTAAAAGCAGTTACATAAGTCGATCCTTCGATAATTATAGCCAACATAAGCGTTAGAAAAAAATCTAAAATCGCCTGCTGTAAATTTGCAAGAGGTTGTACAATAGCAAACAAACACTGAGAAATCACTCGACAGCTGTTTCGTCCCTTTTGGGACTCTTCAGGAGTGAGAGAACTCAGTGTAAGTTCACTATTGTACAAATGCGTGCTATCAACTATATTTCCTACTGGAAGGTACATCATATTCAAACATGTAGGTTTCGCGAAATCTAGTGTGTCGACTCGTGTTAGCGATCACGTACGCTGTAGTGGTGTAGTATTAGAAATAAGTAATGTATGAAAGAGAGAGAGATGTTTTAAGTAGGGATAATAGTAATAATATAGGTAAAAAAGTAAGCAGACACAAAGTGGTCACGAGGGAACGAGATGGAATGTATACTAACTAATAAATAGAAAGTAAGTAAAGTGGAAAGAGTTGTATATTGTGAAGCAATAACCAAAATCCCTAAAGAATTTGAACGTTACATTACATGGCGATCCTGCCTTGTTTTAAACGTGCCGAAAAACTTAAATACTTTTATCATCGATGTGTGCTAATAATAAACGAGTGTTCGTGTAGTGCAGCCGAAAAAATTTAAAAATGGGCAAAGCGGTGTCAATAGAAAAAATTGTAATAGCGCAAAGCACCAATTGAAATAATTCCGTCACACTAACCAACCGTTTGGTAATATTAGATTTTATATATTTTTGCTGGCTTATAGACTTACTATTATGAACTTTCAATGACCTCGCACGGTTCATTGCCGCAAATTCACACCGAATTGGTTGAAATTCGAACATTTAATTAAGTTAGGTAGTAGTAGACGAAAGGGTGAACGCTTGAGTAAAAATTAGATAAGGCTAAAGAATTAAAGGAGGTACTAGATGGTGTTATTGAGGAAATTAATAAAATATAAAAGGTGTATGCTGAGCAAAAGTGCAAGGGTATAACGAATTAATAAGTAATATAAATAAAGTACATAAGAAAATTTTAAAAGTTTCAGTTGAAGGTTTAGACAGAAATTTCCATTCAAAATTTAAATATGGCTTTCGATTTAAAAGTAGCTTGTAATTTATTACCAGTAATGAATGACGACGAAGCTGTAACATTGCAACTTATTAATGCCATTGAACTTTATGCTACGATGATAAATGTTGACTTCTCTGATAACTAATTAATTTTGTTTAAAAACACGGTTATCCAAAACGCAAAAATTAGATTGAATAGTACCTATTCTTCAACAGCAGATTTGGTAACTGATATGAAGAAACATTTATTAACCACGAAAAATCCAGAAACGGCTCTACAAACAAGAGAAGTATTGAAAATTTTGCCAAAGAAATTGAAGAATTGTTTGTTGGATTAACGGTATCACAAGCAAAGGAGACAATGCTGCTTATAAAATTTTAAAACCTGTTAACGAAAAATTGGCCATTAATCAGTTCTCAAACGGTTTAAAAATCAAGGACTCAGCACTATTATAGCTGCTAGAAATTTTACTTCTTAAAAGATTTCGGTGCAGCAGTTGACGAAAATAATACCAGACCAGAATGACACGCAATCCCAGGTTAATTTTTTTTATGTTTAATACAAAAGCCAAAATCAAAATTTCATCGCTGTCAAAATAGAGGAAATTATAAGAAGATGCAACATAGGTGTTCTTTTTTAGAGGCCAAAATCGTGGTTATGCAGCATCAAAATAATTTCAATCAATTTTAATCAAAACAGGGATTACAATTTTCCGTCAAAACAATTTTAATTCGACTAGGCAAAACTTGAGAAATTTAACTCTCCTAGAAATTCTACTGCACACAATCGATTCTTTCGCAATAATCGTTACAATCATTATCAACGTCCAAGTAGCTCATCACGAAATCAAGTATATTTTAATAGCCAACCATCAGATACTTCCGAAGAATTTTTCAAGGCCCACAAATTAACCAATTAAATGTTAATTCGGGGGTAGTTTGGATAAATGTTTATGTTAATAACCTAATCAAAATTAAATTTTTAGTAGATACTGGAGCTAGTTTGTGTACTTTAAAATTGAAATATTTACCTGCCAATATACAAATAACAAAACAAAAAATTAAAGTCAAAGGCATTGGTGGTGATATTTTTTCTGAAGGGTTTGTTTACCTAAAATTAAATATTAAAAATCAAATTTTTGACCAAAAATTTTATATTTTTCATGAATTAAGTTGTGATACTAACGGAATACTAGGTCGTAATTTCTAAAACAGTATAAAGCATGTGTAAGTTACAAATCCAATACATTGACTTTGTTAAATTTTAAGGAACCAGTAACAATATCATTAAATCCAAATGATCAAAATAATTGTTTGACAATTCTTCCTCGATGCGAAGTAATCCGATATTTACATGTAAAAAACAAATGATGATTGTGTAGTAATTTCAAAACAATTACAGGAACATTTATTTTTAGCTGGAGTTTTAGCAAGGCCGAAACAGGGTTAAAATACAGTAAAATTTTAAATACTAGTGATAAAGAAATTTATTTAACCCAATTTGTGCCAGAAATTCAAAACTTAAGTGATTACCAAATTTGCAAATTTAATAAAACAACACATTCAGTTAAAAGAGTTACAGAAGTATTAGATACTATTAATGTTAGTAATTTAAACGACGAAGAACGAAAATCTGTTACAAAATTTGTGCGAAATACGCAGATATTTTTCATTTACCGGGGATAAATTAACAACTACCAATTTATACGAACAATCAATAACTTTGAAAGAAAACGCATTACTAGTTTATGTAAAACCATACCGCATACCACATGCTCAAAAGTCAGAAATTGATAGGCAAATCAAACAAATGTGTGACGATGACATAATTGAACCAGCTTCAAGTGAATGGTCTTCTCCCATTCTATTAGTACCAAAGAAACAATTAAAAAATGGCGAACAAAAAGAATTGGGCATAGTAATCGACTATCGTCTTCTAAATCAACAAATTCAAGATGATAAGTTTCCGCTTCCAAATATAACCGATATTTTTGATTCACTTTCTGATGCTATATATTTTACACATTTAGACTTAAGTCAAGGCTATTATCAAGTAAAGCTAAATGAACCAAGTAGACCGTTTACAGCATTCGTAACAATTCAAGGCCAGTTTCAGATGAAAAGGAGCTAAAGACCAGCCCTGCAGCCTTCTCAAGATTGATGACAATCGCAATGTCAGGTTTAAACTATGAAAGTTGTTTCGTTTATTTACGATCTTATAGTTTTCGGGAGAAATTTGAACGATCATAATGAAAATTTAATTAAGGTTTTTGAAAGACTGAGAAAAGTAAATTTGAAATTAAATCCTTTGAAATGCGAGTTTTTGAAAAAAGAAATTCTATATCTTGGCCATATAATTACAAAGAAGGAATTTTACCTGATCCAGGGAAAATAAAAGCTTTAGAAAGTTATCCGGTACCAAAAATTCAGACGAAGTTAAACGTTTTGTTGCTTTTGCTAACTATTATTGTAAATATATTCCAAATTTTGCCAAAATAGCAGTACCACTAAATAATATTACTAAGAAATATGTACAATTTGCTTGGACTAAAGAGTGTGAAAGATCTTTTCAAAATATAAAAATTCTCTAATGAAACCACCTGTGCTCCAATATCCAAATGTCTCTGAAAATAATGAATTTATTATTCAACCTGATGTATCAGGATTAGCTGTAGGAGCGGTATTAGCAAATCAAAATGGAAAACCAGTAGCTTATGCCAGTAGGAGTTTAAGTAAAAGCGAAATAAGGTACGCTACTATCGAAAAAGAATTATGTGCTATCGTATGGGACGTAAAGCATTTCAGGCCGTATCTTTATGGTAGACATTTTAAAATTCAGACAGACCATCGTCCATTAGTTTACTTATTTAATCTTACCAATCCGTCAAGCAGACTTACAAAGTTTCGATTATGTCTAGAGGAGTATGACTTTACAGTAGAATATGTAAGGGGATGTGACAATTCAGCTGCAGATGCATTGTCGCGTATTCCTATTAATAATACTAACGAAATATCACGAATGATTGAGAAAGAAAATGGGTGTGTAACAGTAACATTGGATGAATTGAAACGTATGAATGAAAAAGTCATGAGTGTAATGACCAGAGCGCAAATGAAAAAACATCAGAATAATTCTACAGTCAATAACCCTAACGAGAAATTTGATGATACGAGGATTGGCCATCCAAGTGTTGTTGAAATTCTCAAGAAACCAGTTAATAGTGTTGAATTAGTAATTTAACAGAATCAGAGGAAAGTAAAATTAAAAATTTACAATACAAATTATCGAAAAATAATAGTTGTATTTATGTACCATCGTTATCAAATTTGTATGTAAACCTTAATGCAACAATTACGAAAGACGAATTGTTGAAAGATTTACAACTAATAAGTAAAGAATTAAAAGTTCAAGAATTGGTAATCATAAAAAATAAGAATAATTCACAAGAAATCAATAAGTTAGCTAACATGATTAATGCATTTAACAAAAGTGCACTTACAGCCAGTTCTAATCAAAGAAATGTATTACCACGAATATGTATTGTAAAAGATAATGTTAAAAAGTAACAGACGACAAATTAAAGAAAGTAATTTTAAATGATTTTCATATGCTGCAAATCAAGCGGTCATGCAGGAATATTAGTAACTTTGTAACACATTGTGATAGTTGTCAAAGACAAAAATACAGTAAAAATTAAAGAACATATGGTAATAACAACTACTTCAAGTTCTTCATTTGAAAAGGTATATCTCGATATTGTAGGACCAATCGAAAAGATGTTTCAAATTTTTCATATATTTTAACATTACAGTGGGAATGTTAAATGTTTTGCTGAATATGCATTGTGTAAATAAGAAATTTAATTCTTTTACTTTATCTATAGTAACATAGTAGTCGTAGGTCGAAAATAGTTTTAAATTGCATTTATGTACTTAAAAGAAAAAAAAATTCCTAGCAAAATATTTTTTGAAAAACCACGGAGGTGAAGTGGTATAGTATTAGAAATAAGTAATGTATGAAAGAGAGAGAAAATGTTTTAAGTAGGGATAATAGTAATAAAATACTAAGTAAGTAGGCAGACACAAAGTGGTCACGAGGGAAACGAGATGGAATGTATATGTATAACTAATAAATTCAAAGTAAGTAAAGTGGAAAGAGTTTTGTTTGTGAAGCAATAACCAAAATCCCTAAAGAATTTGAATGTTACATTACAACGCAATGGTTTGCATTTTGCAACTTTGTCTACAGGTATGTATAAGCAGTTACATAAGTCGATCCTTCGATAATTATAGCCAACATAAGCGTTAGTCGACACTAGATGTCGCAAAACCTACAGTTTGAATATGGTGTACCCTCCAGTAAGGAATGTAGTTGACAGCACGCATTTGTACAATAGTGAACTTACACTCGAGTTCTCTCACTCCTGAAGAGTCCCAAAAGGACAAAACAGCTGTCGAGTGATTCTCAGTGTTTGTTTGCTATTGTACAACCTCTTGCGAATTTACAGCAGGCGATTTGAGATTTTTTTTGCTAACGCTTGTGTTGGCTATAATTATCGAAGGATCGACTTATGTATCTGCTTTTACATACCTGTCGACAAAGTTGCTTAATGTAATACATTAGTATATCTCAATTACAACAGGATGTATGATAATACAGAGAATACGTCATATGATTTAAAATTTAAATTCTTTATACCAAGAAGTCAAAACCAAATTACATATTCAATTAACTTGTAATCCTATTCCCAATTTACATTATACCTTGGAAACAGAATAAAATAAAACTTCAAATTTTATTAACATTTTTTTTATAAAACATAAGAACACAATTAACTATAGCGTATACAGAAAACCATAAACCACCTCATCTTTTTGAACGAATTCCATACAATATTCATATTTTGGTTTTAGTGATAGATAGATATACCAATAGACGACACTAAAGTAGTAATAACAGTGAAAGAAATAAAAGAGAAATTACAACACAGAAGAATAGAAAATCGCCCGGCCTCAATGATATTCAAAACGAACTCATAAAATATGGCGGAAGTACTAGTGAATCAATTACATACTGTATTCAAAATTATCATAAAACATGGCAAAGTACCCCAAGAATGGAAGTTAAGTATAACGATTCCTGTATTCAAGCAAGGAGATAAAAAAACTGCCCCAGAACTACAGGGGAATAAATTTATTGGTAACCACCCTAAAATTATTAACTAGAATCATTTATAAAAAGCTACAGAATTTAATAAACATATCAGAAGAGCAACAGGGGTTTAGGAAAAACAGAAGTACCACCAATGCCCAATTACATCCACACAAATCATAAAAAAGGCAATAGAATTTAACCATCCCGCATTCTTATGCTTCGTCGACCTAAATAAAGCGTTTGAGAAAGTCCGACTAGAAGACGTACTTACTCTATTAAGTAATAATAACATACGACAACAAATAATACAAATAGTAGAAGACATTAGCATCGACAATAGAACTACTATAAAGTCCAACAACACACTAACACAGGAAATAAAAAGTCTTGCAAGGTGTAAAACAAAATTAAGCCCATTTCTGTTCAACCTCGTTATGGACCAAATTATAGAAGAAGTTAAAAGTATGGAAGGCTACAAAATGGGTCAGAATAATATAACTATTATATGTTATGCAGACGATGCGCTGCTATAGCTAATAGCGAAGATAACCTTCAAAGACTACTTCATAAATTTAAAACAACTGCCAAAAGATACAACATGGAAACAGAAACAGAAAAAACAAAAACTTTAGTGGTCTATAAATTACCAATCCGATGCAAACTAGAATTGGAAGAAAAAGTAATAGCATTAAGCATATGGGTGTACAGTTGTCAAGCGACCACAATTTGCTTAAAGAATCATAAACACAATCAATAAAAGCATTAAAAATATTGGGCTGCCTCAAACAAACAATATGATAAGATTCAACCTGAAACCAAGAAGACAAAAGAAAAGATGAGGACAACCGAAATGAAAATGCTAAGGTCTTTATTAGGTAATACATTGCATGACAAAGAACAAACATCTCTATAAAGAATGAATGCAATGTATAAGATGTGGTGAAATGGTCAACAAAAGCGAAAGAAAGAGTGGAACGAACATGTAAGCAGAATGACGGAAGACCGACTCCTAAAAATAATCAGAAACATGTAAACCACCAGGAAAGAGGCCAATTGAAAGACCTCCAAATGGAGATAAAGTTGGATGTCATCATTCGTTGAATAAACAGGAGAAATCCTGTAAAAGAAGAAGAAAGAAGAAAGTAAATACTTTGCCAAGACAAACCAATTGCACACGGTTTAGTCACCACACTATACAATTTATACTGATTTTCTGGGTCACCGTACATTACACTTACATTACAATACAATAATAAAATAATGTAGCATACAAATAAAGTAATATCATATAATTTTTTTAAATGATATTTGAACTACCTTTTCCCATTCAAATGTTATAAAGAACTACATACAGTTTTCTATTTAGCCAAAATTAACGATTTACTTTTCTCAATTTAAAAAAAACTATTTAAATATAAAATAAAAGAAATTTGGATCCATTTTCTTTGATTTTTGAATTGGTTAATGTATTAATCAGTATCTAGAGGACATAAAAGGTTTTATTGTCTTGACTAATACTTTAAGTTATTATTTTAAGATCGACCACTATAAATTTGAGCGTCATTATCGCATGTAAATGGTTAAAAGAAACAAATGTTAGCACAACACATAATTAAAAAAACAGGTGTTACGTCACTAATAAAATAACATAATTATTGTCCGTTGCCCAAAATGCTTAAATAACAGTTGTAATGGATAGTACGAAATTCCATATTCGGGTGTAAAGATTACTTACAATATTGTGATACGTAGTACCGTATCCCAGTGATAAGTCTACCAATTCAAAAAAATTTTCATCAAACTTTGCCATGAACGACAAAGCAAGACATAACCGGTGTATCTTAGCTTAGCTTGTACATTTGTCAATTCTGACAGATTTAATTTCAACACATCCAGTTTTATGCATTTAGAGTAGTACGTGAATTTTTTTATGGTCCACTTTGATGAAAATTTTTTGAATCACGGGTTACCTATCCCTTTTAAACTTATTCCCTTATAATTAGTTAAATTAAATATATCTCTTTGTTTTGGACGCAATGGGAGTTTATGGCAAGGTCTCGTTCGCATAATCTTACTGCTAAAGCAAAAACTTTATATGAAACTGCAAAAACATACAAAACATGAAGGAACATCTATAAACGAAGGTGCTCTAACTTAAATTAAAAGATTAGGTTTGCTGAGAAATACAAACATGTTTCTAAGTGCCCAAGGGAATTATTGTTGGATCAGGTACTCGTGAAACATTTACTCAAAATTATCAGTAACATTACCAATTCTTAACATATTACAACTGATTATATAACTCACTGTTATATGATCCAATAGAATTCTTTAATTTTTTATGGTTAGGATGTATAAATAAGCGAATATGCTCCTTAACGACGTGATATAACCGTTTTGATGTTTCGCTTCCTCCGTAAATGTAATATTTCCTTGGAAACATTTGTTTTTATAAACGTCAAATAACACACAAAATAAAGTGGTACCTGTTACGTTTTGCCAGACTTTCAAATAGCATTGTGTTTTATTTCATTATATAAAAACGAAAACCACTCGAGCATCAAAAATAATCATTATACGTGTCTCCTCACTCGACAAATAAGCAAAATCGTTGGCAATTTTGGCGAATCTTCATTTTACTGTTTGCCTAACAGCACTCATAGAACGATTAAAATTTTGTTGATGCACGGTAATATTAACAATCGAATATGGTTTAATTAACATACGAGGATGTATTGATATCTAGTTAGCCTAGACCAGTTCCTTGCATAAACAAAATATTGCATTACCATAGCAACGAACAATAACTTATTAGAAGTGTCAGTGTAAAGTTTGACGTCAAAAAAGTAAACCAGAGTCACGCAATAAATTAAATGAAAAAAGATGTCCACCAAAATTGTGAAAATCGAAAAATTGGAGTATCGAGCCATTATCAAGTATCTGTATTTAAAAGGTTAAGAGGTAAGCAAATTTACGAAGATATGCTTAATACCCTTGGTGATCAATGTCCTTCGTATGCGACCGTCAAAAATTAAAATGCAAGCTTCAAAAGAGGTAAATTTTCCATTGAAGCGTGCAAGGGTAGAAGCATCGCGTTCGATCTGTGCTCGATTTGAAAACGATGTAGACTTCTTAAACCAAATTGTTACTATGGATGAGACTTGGGTACATTTCTACGAACCAGAAACAAAGCAACAATCGATGGAATGGCGACACTCTGGTTCTCCAAGACCTAAGAGTTTCGTGTCTAAAAATCTGCTGGAAAAGTTCTTGCTTCAGTTTTTGGGATTGCCATGGAGTAATCATGATTGATTTTTGGATAAGAGTAGAACAATAACTGGAGATTACTATTCGACATTACTGACCACTCTACGGGAAAATATTAAGAGAAAAAGACGCGGAAAGCTATCCAAAGGTGTTTTGTTTTTGCAGGACAACGCCCTGCACACAAATCTCATGTTGCCATGCAAAAATTCGTGATTTAGGGTTTGAATTACTAGAACACCCCCTTATTCACCCGATTTGGCTCCGTCCGACTATCACCTCTTTCCTCAACTGAAAAAAGTTTAAAAGGTCGTACATTTTCTTCCAACAAGGAGGTAATAGAAGCTGTGGAGGTCTGGTTTGCAGAGCAAGAAGAAACATTTTTTTTGAAAGGTCTAGAGACGTTGCAGGTTCGCTGTAATAAATGTATCCAATTAAGAGAAGAATATGTTGAGTAATAAAATATTTTGACATTGAAATTTTGTTTGGTTCTATAGTAGGCTAAGAATTTTTTAATATACCCTCGTATCAGACAATGGATATTGTGGCGTCATGGTCGATTGAAGGACGTCTTTGTGGCCGCCGAATTAGTTGGAAGGAGTTCGCCTACAGTGATTCGTATGTAATTTATTGTAGACGAAATTGACATTATAATATGTACATTATCATATGAAGCGCTGACGGTGTTATTTAATGTGTTAGTTCCTAACTTTTTGAAGCTTGGGAAAACTGCCGTTCCTAAATTTAAACACCTTCTCATGGGTAGGAAGTAAACAGCTGTTTACTTTCCACCCAAGGACAGGTTAGAAGTTATGTGTTGCCAACATCATTTGATTAAATTAAATTTTTAAAAACAGTTTGACGAATACGATTCTTAATGTACATACAACTCAACAGACAAGGATCGATTTTTAATAGTTATAATTTGTATTAAGTATGTTTGGGTTCACCAAAGATCGTTTTGTTTTTCATCAATCATTACAAAATCAACATTCAAAAATTTTCATAACCTCAACTCGAAAACCCGAGATGTTCTAAAGTTGGAGGCCTATCTACATTATGAATGTATTTGTAAAAATATAAATATTCAACAAAAAGAAGCATTTTTACTTTATGTTCTTATTTATTAAAGAGGTGAGTTTGTATATCACTTTAAGAATCTTAATGCAACATTGTTTTTTCAGTCTCCGTTAACCTATCAAACATAATCACTAATAACAAAGGAAAGTTTATTTATTATTTAGTTATTAGTGCAATAGGAGTAACAATAATTCAAACACCAACTGCACTTCGATGAGGTGAAAAATGTGAAAACTAATTACTTATTACGAAAACTATGGAATGCTGAGTTACGTGATCGTTTTATATTCAAAAAAAGAATTTGCTTGCTTTAGAAAGCTAGTTCAAACTCGTGCACTTAAAACAAACTAATGTATGTAAACTAAACTAATTTGACCTATAAGTTTTGCGACATCTAGTGTCGACTCGTGTTAGAATCATGTAAGCAAATGGTTCGCAATGTTTGCACCATTGGAAACAATAAAATAAACTACATAAGCACGTTTTTAACAATCTCATGAGTTAGAATAGGAAAAGGAAGATGTTAATAAGAATCGGTGATTGCATTTATACAAGGGCTTACATGCTTCGTAGATGTTAATAACCTTTATTAATTCGAATTTGCTATCTAACACTACATTGAAACTTGACGCAATGGACATCCGTATGAGACGGGTTTTATACCACCTCAAACAGGTTGGATTTTTAAATTTCACGTGAACAAGTCAATACGTTCAATGAAGTTAACCAAAAAGAAGTTTCCACGACTTGGTTTTTAAAGAAAAAAATGTTTGAATCCTATTACTTGGTGTGCACGGGAGTTTTTAATTAAAGCTATTTAAGTTTAATAATTATTGAAAATTAAACAATGATTTAAATATATAACTAAATAAAAACGAATAAAAGGTTGCAAGTAAAGACTTATAATTGGAAACTACACTAAATGTTGAAAATGTTGAATACATTTGTTTAGCATTAGTTCGTATAATTTATATTTTTAAAAATTCTTGAACTCGTCTGTTCATATTTTCAAATAGCATTTGGATTTCATCTTGGTGGTTTGTTTAATTTTACTTGTTATTGCCTCTTGCAGTTCTTAAAGTGTGTATAAACAATTATTGAATACATTATTCTTAAGACGGCCGAATAATTAAAAATGTAACAGTGTTAAATCTAGAGATCTCGGTGGCCATAAATTCACACTTATGATTCTGTTTTCATAAAACTCATCAAGTAATCTTAATGTTGATCCTGCTGTCTGGGCTGGTGCATTATCTTGCTGAAAGAAATTGTGTCATAATTTTGTATGAATGTAAGCTTTCGCGGCTGTTGTCACTAAGATTATTATCTTCCGGGTTGAGCCGTGTTCGTCCTTCCTTTGTACGTTCTCTGCTTGACGTTTCGCTAACCATGCTGTTAGCTTCTTCAGAAGTTACTCTAAAGACAGTCTTTAGAGTTAGGGGTCATGGTTACGGAGGACTTTATGTAGACACTGTAATATCTTTTTCCACGACATACATAGAAAACGGGCGTTTCTTTTCTACAAATAGTGAAGAAAATTCGTTTTTCCTCACTAGCGAGGAAAATAATGCCGTGTTACAAAAATGCCTCTTTAGAAAATGTAAGAATGTGTTATTAGAACTATATGCGCCTAGTAGTTAGTTAAACAATTTAATTTAGTATTCAATAAAATTTGTTTAATTTAATATCTTATATTTCGACTCTTAAAAATTGCTATCCTACATTTATTGGTTAGAATTACGCGACTGCTCTGTGACAGATTGAGAACACGCCGATACTACTTTTTTTACCTTGCAATGCCAAACAACACGTTCTCTTTAAAAAACAATAAATGTAGTGGTAAAAGCTGCAAAACAAAGTTTGACAATTTTATTTTGTACAAATATGGAAGGTGATAAGGAAAATTCGTTAATCATTGGAAAAAGTAAATACCCAAGATGCTTTAACGGCTCTCATATCAACAAATTGCCTTTAGAATGGGGATCTAATAAAAAAGGTTGGATGACGGTAGAGATTATGACTTTCTGGCTGAAAAAATTTGATGGAAAAATGAAAAAAGAAAGTAAAAAAGTCTTATTATTTCTGGATAATGCTACGTCTCATCCCAAAGTGACTCTTGAAAATGTAAACATTGTTTTTCTACTCTCAAACACCACATCCCATTGCCAGCCACTGGATCTAGAAATAGTTTTTGAGATATTCTTATTTTTTTGAGAAAAATTGGTTTTGTAGTATTGTTTTCAAACGCATACCGGCCTACTTCATTTTTTTAAACAAACGAAAACCCCTCTAAATTTATGCAAAAGGAATGAGTAATGTTTTATTTTTTTTGTGATCAAACTAAGAACTTTACGAGAAATAGCAAAGACATAAAAAAGTTGCAGTTTAAATCCGTATTTTTAAATGAAATTTCTAAGTAGGAAAATCTAGACGCATTAAAAAGTTCTGAGGCAAAATATTATAAGGGTTAATTTTTTCACCCCCTTGTATAAACTTTGCAGGGTTATAAAAACCGCCAAAATTGTCACTTTGTTAGCATCAATTATTAGCCAAACTTCATTCTTCTAATTTCTTCCATAGTGGACATATTAAATAAAAACTGTTTTTTCTCCCTAACTTTAAGGGGCTGTAACTTAGAGGGAAAGTGGTTTTGAACAAAACTTTATATGAAAGTCCCCTCTTAATTTTTACTGAAAAATTACCCTGTTGAATATTTTGCATTAATTTAGAAACACCCTGTATTATACCCTATAGCCAACCGTATTATGTTCCATACTCAAAAGATTTTAATAAACAACGCATATATGTTAAAGTGGAAAGCACTATCTAAGCGATAACTTTAATGCTTGAAACACACGTTGTCGATAAAGCCAAGTGTAACTTGTACAAAAGCACACACGCAACGAAAGAACACCTGATGCAGCATTTCGCTCTTATTGTGAGCTCATCAGAGGTGTATACTTAAGTGCGGTATACGACTGTACAAGACGGCGGTTGGTATTTAAGCTCTCGTGGAGCAATGAACATAAGTAAAATGTGTGTCTTGCGACATCTCGTGTAAACATTGACACGTGTGAATAGTATAAACTAAGAAAAATGCGAACAGTTAACTGTAACGACATGTGTGTGTTAAAGTGCAAAGCGATATCTAAGCGATAGCTTTAATGTTTAAAACACACGTTGTCGATAAAGCCAATCATTACCTTGATCACACAACTATTTTTAATAGTAATAAGTTTGCAACCGCAATTTATCTTTCTTTACTAATACGTAAAACAATATATCTAATTACACTGTGCTATTTTTTCAAAAAATGTATAATTAAACTATATAATTTTTTTTGTTGTTGTATGAAGAAAAAATTCTATCACAAAATATATAGAGAGCCATTTAAAAAAAAGTTAGCTATCGTAATTTTAGCATACAGCAATATAATTTTTAGGTAGGTCATCCAATGTGGTTTAATATGTTATTTACAATTATATATGGTTTATGGTATTTTATCATTACAATAAAAAAAAAATAATAACCGCAAACACCAAACTTAATCATCTGGCATAATTTGAAGGAAAGTTCAGACCCATATGCAGGGTTTCATGACCGAGTGGAACAAAAGGAAAATACATGGAAAATCGTTTTTTTGTAAATATTATCTCCTTTTCTTATTGAAATTTAAGCGCCGAATGACATAGCTGGTGTAATAAGGAACAATTCAACTTAAATAGTTAAAAAAAAATATTTTTAAGTCAAAAATAAGATTTTTAAATTTGTTGAAAATCTAAAGCTTATGTTTTTGTTAGAGGCCGACCCAATGCAATATGCCCCGTAGCTCAGTTGGTCAGCACGTTCGAGTATCAAGTAGTTACTAAATTGTACCGTTGATGTGATATTAAATTACGGTTCGCATCCCAAGAATTTTTTTTTCTATTTATTTTAAACTCAATTAAGCGTGTTTTATGTTTGTCTTTACTATTTACGCTTTTATTATAAATTTTACAATTTAATTAACTTGATACTACATAAATAAAGCTTAATTGAGTTTAAAAGAAATTAAAAAAAAAACGTAATACTCAGGATTGGGACAGTAATGTAATATCACTTAAGCAGTGAAATTTAGTACTACTTTATACTTGCATGCGCAGACCAACTCAGCTATGGGGCGTATGGTATTGGGTTGGCGTCTAACAAGAACATAGGCGATAGATTTTCAACAAATTTAGAAATCTTATTTTCTGATTTTACAAAATAGTTTTTTAAACTAGTTACGTCGAATTGTTCTTTATTACACCAGCTATGTTATTCGTCGCTTAAATTTGGATAAGGAAGTGCTAAGAAGGTAATATTCACAAAAAACCGATTTTGGATGTATTTTTTCTATGCTCCATTCGACCTTGGAAACCCTGTATAAAATCACTAAATAATAAAGGCACTAATTTGTCATAGTAACATTACTACCTTACCCTATAAAGATATCACGTGAGATTTATTTGTCTCCATTGACGACCGATATTTAGTCTTCCAGAAGAATTGTACAGTGTATCTACTTAAGTTAGCAACAAATGGCAAACTGTTTTCTTATTAATTTTTCCGTCGACCGTACATTTATGACTTACATTAACGTAAACAAAATCTTTCATTAATGACCCCTATTAACGAACAATTTTCTATTAATGAACGATTTCAGTATAGGCAACTAAGCATACATGTGTATACCTAAAGTCGCTATTTTATCTGTCAATCAAATACAATTTGAAAATGTAAATAAAAAGTCTGTCATAATTTGTACCAAAGCAAATTTTAATAACGAATCAACATTAATTACAGTTGTAATAAATCTTCAATTTGTTCACACAAACTTTGAGACATTTTTGTACTGTATACAACATTTCGATGATAATACTTAATAACATTTAACGATGTTTAGCTCATCTATTTTACAAACTATTGTCCCACACAATTCTTCAATATTGTTTACTCATTGCTCAAAAAAAAGGAATGGCCCGATAAACATTCCGACTCCTAAAATATCTTTTGGAGGTGTAGCGGAACCACTTTAAGAAAATGTTTTTTTATAAACTCTGCATGAGTATGTTGTGTGAAATAACATTAAACTGAAATCAGGCTTAATCGTTAAAGAATCTTAAGCTGGAATACACAATAGCGATATGAATGAATATCTTTGTTTGGTATGATGTGACAAGTCATTATCAAAAGTTCAACTTGTTTACAGGCAACGTAGAGATGTACTTGGGCTTTTTGTATCATTTATCAAACATTGTCAACCATTTCTGGTTCGGTCTTTGTAGGTGCATCACTATTTTGAATAAGCACCAATCCGTTCTCACAAAAAAGATTTATGCACTTTGTTTCTCTGTGATGAAAACTATTGTGTTTTGACGCAACAATTGGAATTTAGTACCTCAATTCTCCATCAACTTAGTGACCTTAATTAAAATACTGTTGTCAAATAGTCATACAAAAGACGAAAAGACAAAGAATAATCAAATGCAAAGCTTACAAAAAATAAAAACAATAAAGTTAGGTTATGTTATACAATTAAAAATTGTGGTGAGTTCACAAAACGGTACTTTCTAAAGGTGCGTTCACAATAGCATATCTTTTCTAAAATTATTAAATTATAATTTTATTAAAATTACAAAGTACGGTCGACGTAAAGTTATGTAACTAACTCTTGAATTAAACGGCGATTAACAATCTCAAACATTAACGCGCTCGCTTCGCTCACGCGTTAAAATATCTCGATTGTTAATCGCTCTTATTAATACACTCGTTTGTTAAATAACTGTTACGGAAAAAAGTTATTCTCTATATAAAGTTTTGAATGTTATAAAATTCAATATACAATCATCAGATATTAAATTCTTTCAGTCGGATACGAAGTTTGACCAAAGTTATGAGTAAAGTGCCTTTGTTTGTAACAATATCAAAAACTGTAATTATAGAAAGCTGTTTGCAATACGAAACTGTGCTTTAATATGCAATTTTATTCTTCTACTTAATTTTTTTTTAATAATTTAACTTTCCTTTCAGTTCAAAAAATATTAATTAAATTTATTTATGAAAATCTAATTAATACACTATTAAAATAAATATGCGACGACATATCCGTCTTGTTGCCAACTTGAGTAGACACAGTATAAACATTGTAAACAGCTTAGGAGTTGCGGGTTGGGATTAACAATTAAAACCCATTTTAGTGTGGTGCCGACGTTTCGACCAAAGATGTCTGGTCTTTTTCAAGGCTTCTACTATAAGGTATTTTAAATGTACCGCATCACAATTAGAGAGAGTAACAATTAATTTAGACACATAGTAGAAGCCTTGAAAAGAACTAGACATCTTTGGTGACACGTCGGCACCAACACCAAAATGGGTTTTAATTGTTAATCCCCGACCCGCAACTCCTAAGCAGAAAGCCCAGTATCTGGGATAACAACTATAATTAATAAAAAAAGATTCAACTTTAAAATTGTAAACAGCTTCAATAGCGAACCAAATTTTTACTCATATTTGTCGTTGACAAGTTTGTTTTAGTTCACCGTTGATCGAAATAGTTCTAATTAGTCAATTTCACTTATGTATCATCATTCATTTTAAATAAAGCGATAACCAGGTTCGACAAAAATTCGTATGTTACAAATTATGCCAATTAATAAAAATTTAATCAATCGAAATTTATTATTATTTTTCCTTAAAAGTTTATTATTGTGCAATTAATTAAAAATTTCTGAACAAAAATTACTGAGGCTGTAATAATACCCTTCATTAGTGAGAAACATCTAATCGATGATCGTTTAAGTATGCATTAGACAATTAACATGAATTCAATTAAATTCAACTGAATGTTGGTGACGTTTATATTCCAGTATTTTACGACAACTTCTATCCAACAATAAAGTAGGCGCTTAAAACTTTTTTTGTAAAAAGCTTAACGTCATCGTTGGCAATTAGATTTTTTTAAAAAAACATTTACGTTATTATTCTTATAAAAATATGATAATTTTATTTCATTTTACATTAGCAGTACTCGATTTTGGCTGTTATGCCATTTTTGTATTGGGATGAAAAGTAAATTATTAAAAGGCGTTTGTAACGTTATTATACGGGTTAAAATACACTTTTTTGTGTACTGTTATAGAAACAAAAGAACTATTAATATTCAATACAAATCAAATAAATGCAAATATAGAAAAAAATGCGGTGTTGTAATTTATTCCTAGTATGTATAGTAAATTGAATAATTATCTATTGTACAAAAATATAGTTTAAAAGTCACTTAACCTACAATGTGTTAGTAATGTTTTCATTCAAATTCAATTAATAGTTACTTACACTATGTAAGAAGAAAGGTGAAGTTTTCGTTCACGCAACAACCTTACCTCTAAGTAGAATATTTGGTTTTGTTTAATACCTCCAGAGGCCTTGGTTTTGCAATTTTTGTTTGAAATTATTTTATTAAAATAATAAATTAATCAATTAAATCTCTTTTGATGGATTGCCTAAGCGTCGTTTCTATAATGATAAAAAACAAAACAAAAAATCAAAATTATCGTGAGCAAAAACGTGTGCGAAAGTGTGAGCAAAAGTAAATAAACAAAAGTGGAACTTTTACCAACTAGTAACCTTAGATACCAGTTACTTTCTAAGACGGTATCAAACAAATGTATTTAATCATAACTTTTTTAACGATATTGGTCCAGAAAGAACTTAAATAAATACTCTTATGTTTCGCAGTATACTATATAGTAAAAACACAAAAACAATAATTCATCATAAGAATTAAAGCATCCTACTGCTTTAAATGTCTATAATTTTTTCCGATTAATAATCCTTATAAATATTCCATATAAAAACTACACTAATTAGAAATATAATAATTCGTTTTGTATAGTTATTAAGATAATGTGTCAGGCAAATTTAGCCCACACTACCCTTTTAAATAAAGTATCTGTAGCATTATTATTAGTTGTTATTGTTCATAGTCCAACTCTTGCCTTTTGTATTTTCTGTTCCCAAAGTTACTAAAGTTATCCACTGTTAATCACAAATTGTCAAGAAGATACAATACGGTCACCATCACAAATTACAAGTACTTATTTGTGATGGTACAAAAAACGGACATAAAGTAAACTTACACCAACGCCCGTAATTAGAATTATCAGAAGCTAGGAATACAACACAAGAAGAACGAGAACAAGAAGAATAAATTTACTGTTACAAATTTCGAGTGAAGACAAAAAAAAACCAAATTAGTTCACATTAGAACTGATTCGATTATGAAAAATAGTCAGTTATAGAGGTGCTAATACAATGCGTCAATTTGAAAACTTCCCACTCCTAGAAAGACTAAACTAAAAGTGGATCGCCCCCAAAATCTTAATAAAAAAGGGGGCAATACATCATTTTAAGTGATTATTATTCATCTAAATTTGGTGTGTCGTTTTTTAACTGTGAGTCAGAGAATCTGAGTACTGCGTTGTCAAGTTAAGCATCTTTCAAAAAATGTAATTTTGTTAATTATTAATACTCCTGAAGAGTCCCAAAAGAACAAAACAGCTGTCGAGTGATTCTCGGTGTTTGTTTGCTATTGTGCAACCTCTTGCGAACTTACAGCAGGCGATTCCAGATTTTTATTTTTGCTAACACTTTGTTGACTAAAATTATTGAAGGATCGACTTATGTAACTGCTTTTACATATTTGTCGGCATAGTTGCTTAATGCGAATGCATTTATGTACGTGATCGTTGACACGAGTCGGCACTAGGTGTCCTAAAACTTATTTTTCATTATTTGCGTCATACCATTAAAACGTTTTAATAAATGAATTTTACAGATAGGGTACCATCATGTATACTGTATTAAATCGCCCTTGCTTTGAGCATTGATAATCAGGAACAGGAACGTTACACATCAAATCTAGTTTCTTTGGTAGAATGGAAAGAGGAAAGAGGATGAATAGAAAAAGATCTGACAGACAGACAAATTTTGTGAACAACAAACTTCATAACACCAACCAGTACATTTTATGTTCGGAGCATTTTTTCTATAACAAAACTTTTAATTTTTTTAAAAGTGCCTTTGTAATAAATTATAGCGAATCCTATCAATTGTTGTTAATCAATACATCTATCTAATCTGTTGTATTTATTATTTTAAAATTTGATGAAATATCAAGCTTGAATACATTTTATCAAAACAGCTACAAAAAAACTAAAGTACTAAAGTAATTGAATTGATAGGAATTTAAGATTATACTGCAAATAATAAGAAATAGGCAAACAGTTTAAGGGTTGTCGTATTTGAATGCGGGTCTAATATAATATTTAAACAGTTCCTAGAGTAAAGTAACAGCATTAACATTTCATTTACATTTTTGAAAAGAATTTAATTATTTCTTTTCTACAAAACGGCGGTTTGTACATCTTTTCAATATTATTATTCCTTAAGACTACTTTCTTTAACATCGAACTTCCAAGTATAGAAATGCATTAAAAGAAAACCTTCGAATTGTGTGCGGATTAAGAATGATAACATTTTGTCGATGCTTGACACTACTGGATTACATATTACAATATTATCATATGTATTAACTGTATTAAGTTGTTTATTTGTATAACCTTCCTTGACTAAAGCTTTGAGAAGATGAACATCCAATTAATTTTGATGGGCCTTTATTTTAAATCCACGTGTTTTAGCACGTAAATTCAATGTTCAATATTTGCTCTAACACGTTTAATTAATAAATATCTAGATGTAAATTGCTCCAGCTTTCCGCAACATCTGTTGTCGGGATAAAATGGTTATTTTACACGCAACTATAAAATCTAGAATAAAGTATTTTTTTTATTCTTTACTTTTACTAGAACGTGGCCCAATTTTATTCAAATCACGCGTTTTATAATAAATTTAGATTTAATGTTTACATGTACCCTAAATTGTTTTATTTTGTGAAGTCAACAGTAAGAAGAATGTAGTTACATGATAAGAATCAATTTACATTAATTCAATATTACAGAAGATTATTGGAGAAGTTTATACACCGTCAAATTCTCATATTTCTTTTTATCAGACTTATTGTGAATATGTTGAGCACATATTAAATCAGAATAATAATTGCAAAACTGTGATACTTGGAGAATACATATTAAAGCTGCGAAATCGCAGTTGGATAAATTCCAGGACAACTGAGTTATTTAATTTTTTCGAAAAGTCAATTTTTTTGAAAAAAGTGAAATAATGCAAAAACACTCCATTTTAGACACTATGTATAATGCAAAAGTTACATTAGAATTTTCCAAGAAATACAAGTTTGGAATAAAAAATGGGTAGTTCTATTTAAAAAAACGTAACTTTAGAATGTCACACTTTTATGGAACACCTTGTATAAACAAAAATAATTTTAAAATGTGCAGCCTATTGATTTGCACAACTTCCATTGCGAAAGTTTTTTTCTAACCTCAATATTTTTCGATATTTCCACCTTCCTCGCACTAATAGGCCACCCTGTATACAGGGTGATTTATAACTATTGGGACAAAAGCTAAGTGCGGGTTATTTAGGCTAAAATATGACCATAGGACCTAATATTCCTTAATAAAATATTGCTGTGGAAAAAGATACAGAGCGTTAAATTAAATATTTTTTTTCTTTTTTGTTAATAATTTCACTGTAAATTTATCAATTCTTATCAAAATTGGTAGAAAGGCATACCTTTAAACCAAGAACATTACTTTATGTACTATTTTACAATTTGTTGTAGGGGTCGCCACGTGAATGATTCCTGATAATGAAATCGACTGGTAACTTTTTTTGAGAAAACTTTTTAGATATTTTTTTTTGGTTAGAGAATATGACGTAAACATCATTTCTACACAATATTGGTACTCCTGTGTAAATACGATATTTTCATCTGTTTTCGAGAAAAACGCAGTTGAACAATTCGTAGTTTCAGAAGGGGATTTCAAATATTACTTCATTTATTAAGGGTGCGTTTTGGATTGTCAGATAATTATGCTTCTCTGTAGATTTTGATAAGAATTGATAAATTTACAGTAAAATTAGTAACAAAAAATGAAGAAAAAAATTTTTTTGTGTAACGTCTTGTATCTTTTTCTACAGCAATATTTTATTAAGGCATATTGTGTTTTATGGTCATATTTTGGTCTAAATAACCGCCCTTAGCATATGTTCCAATGGTTATGAATCACCCTGTAATAATAGATCGACACGGATTTAGATCTGGGAAATATTCTGCAACAAACCTTATTGAGTTTTCTCAATTTTTATTTGAACACGTTAAACATAAAGGTCAGATTGATTGCATTTACACAGATTTCTCAAAAAGCATTTGATACTTTTACAATAGATTAATTGCTAAAATAAAATCTTATGGTGTTGCTAACTCCATACTGAAATGGTTTTACTCCTATATGAGTAATCGATCTCAAATTGTTAAAATAAGACAGTTTATTTCTGTGTTTTTGGCGAAAAGTGGTGTACCTCAAGGTGCCCACCTAGCACCATTACTTTTCGACATTTACATAAATGACATAATTCAAGTGTTTCATCGTTCCAAATTCTAAATGTATGCGAACGATACAAAATTGTACCATTCTATTAATAGTGTTATAGATTGTGAACAATTATATTTAGATCTTTACGGACTAGAAAATTATTGCATTGCAAATTTACTCAATCTAAATGAGTTAAAATGTAAAATAATAACTTTTTCTAAAACTGCAATCATTGAATTCCCGTACAGGTTCCATTCTAACAATCTTGTTATAAAAATAACAAGTATTAGTGATCTAAGCAATTTGTTTTTGTTTAACTTGAATTTTAAGATCATATCATTTCGATTAAAAATAAATCAATGAGACGTTTAGATTGTTCATTAGATTTAAATGAATTCCTTTAAGGGGATTCCACTCGATGGTTTTACTGGCGATTTTTAACATAGTTTGTCTTAAAACTGTGGGGAAACGGTTTGAGAAAATGAAATGACAAAAATATAGTACAACTGACCTACTTAACTAAGATCCTTGATGGTCAAAAAATAAAAATCTTTATCAATCATCAATATAAAAAATAGTGAAACTAATAAAAATGAACGTTCTTCGACGGTACGTAAAGGAATGATGTCAGTAGTTTTCTGAAAGCAAATTATCAACGTATATATTTTGAACCTTTCTCGATTACACGGCATTTTGGAAAAAAATATATAAATTTGGGGAGCTGTATTTTTAAGAATAAAATGGCAATGTTTGCTGTTTCCCTGGAAATTATTGGTAGCCTAACCTCGTTCCATCTCTCATCGTCTTATTCGCTTGCACCATGCATCTTGAGGCACGTTTCGAGTGCCGATGTCTGACAGATTTACGACTGGAATTATGTTTCAATAAATTAAAAACAAATAAACCATTCGACATGGAACAGAACTAAAAAAAATTTTTCAATCACAGTTCCCACTAACGTAAGTTAATTTTAAATTTTATTTAAACAACTATTTTTGATAAAATTTGAATCGTTTACAAATTTTGATTAGGTATTATTGTAATCGAACTTCACACACTAAAATATGTATATTGTTTTCCTAATTAATAAAATAGTGGGTAAATTTTTTCCAGAAGCTTATTCATGTTATTCAAGTCTCTGCTAATAGTCTGCCGCCTTTATCATTTTACCAAAAAACCGAGTCTATCAATATTATTGTTGTCTATTACCTAAATATTTTTTTTACATTTTTTCATTCACAACTACTTTTGCAGTCGTTTGATGCCAAACTTTTGTTGCAAAATTTCATTTCTAAAAAATAAATAATGCTGCGGGCGACAAACGGCTCCTTATGACTCATATTTTTCTTGTACAAGTTTATAGTCTTTCTTTGTAATCAGGTTTATCTAAAACGTCACGGTTTATATAAACACACTGTTGGTGCTTTCAATACTCTATTTCATATAAATTGTTCTGTAAATGTTCCATGACATATACACTAATTTAATTGAAAATCAAAAACGACGATTTACTTTTGCGAGTAGAATCCCCTTAATAATGGGTTCGTGTCCGTGCCTTTATTGTTTGGATATCACGTCCTAAAATACGTACTCTTTCACATTTTTTTTTAAATTTTAAAATATTATTAGTTAATATGTAGTAGTCAGTTTGATATTGTTCAAGTGTTTTCTTGGTAAGTTACTGTCATACTTAATTTCTTTAAATGTTTACAAAGTATAAATTTTATATACAGTTTTTCTTCTGAAGATGACGAATTATAATTCTAATCGTCAAAACTACTCAAGTTTCTTTAATATTATGTTAGTATTGGTTAATGAACTGAAATCTCGTTTTATTTAATTATACTTAAAAATACATCTAATACATGAATAATTATTCTCCAAGATGGATGATTTTTTTATCAATAAAATTATGTATAATGCACTGGCAAACGATGGCATAATTTCCTATGTAAGATCAACCCTATTAGAAAAAATGGATAAAATACAAACAGACCATTATATACTGTCTAGGGTTTTACATGGAGACTGTCAAAAATATCTAAGACAAATTATATGCATAGACAAATACATAAGACAATCGGCATACTGGTGGTGTAATGACATTAAAGAGGCTTGGCACTCCTGCAACAGGACCAGAAAAACATTACAACGAGCTAGAAGAGTGCAAAACAATTGTTTGTACTATCTAACACAAACTGAATGATATCTTAGCTAGAACTAATCTCAAAGCATTTATAAAATCCAGTAAACTGAACGAGTGGATAAAAGTTTGCCAAGATATCAACAACGGTGTTTGAGATCTGGATTTTAAACTTGTAATAAGAAAACTGTCACCAAGAATGCCTATAAATATCGACATCAAGGAGGCTTATGTGGTTGCAAAAACGATTTTTTTCAACTTCTGCCCCCTTCCGCCAATTTGTCCTATAAGAAATGTCATAGCTTATGTTCCAGAACTCACTGTACAGAAAATAGTTGAAGCAGTTAAGAAAATTAAAGTAAGAAAAGCACCTGGTCTAGATGGAATACCTCCGAAGGTTATCAAATTGATCGCTATTAAAATACCGTATGCCATTTAACCATATCTAGGTAATCTTTTCGCAGACATGATTTTCCCTAACATCTGGAATAAAACTAATTTGGTTCTCATAAAAAAAAGAACTCCTGTCAAAGATATAGAGTATCGACCGATAAGCCTCTTAAATACACTCGCTAAACTATATGAGATAATCATAAAAAATATATTAATGAGTTACATCAACAACAAAAGTGGTTTATCAGATAGACAGTTTGGTTTCAAAAAGGGTAGATCCAATCCAAAAAATTATGAACACGACATTGAATAAAGACAAAAATTCCAAATTATGCCATCCTAATTACTATAGAGGAGCCTTATATAACACAGTTAGTCCAAACAAAATTATTTGACAGAACGCTTATCATCGATTACCAAAAAAAAAACATCTGGAGTCCCGCAGGGGTCTATCTTCGGTCCCACGCTCTGGAATATAGTGTACGACTCGGTATTAAACTACAATTTATCACCAGGTATCACTACCATTGCTTATACCAAAGATCTGGCCCTCTTAGTTTAGGCAACTAATAAAGAACAACTTGAATACACGGTGAACTTCTCGACGCAACAAATACAAAACTGCCTTGATAAGATAGAATTGCATGTTACAGCAAATAAAAAGGAAATTTTTATTTTGGCTGGCAGGCGCAAATTGAAAGAGGTGGTAATTAAGATAGGAAACAACAGCATTACCAATTCTAAAGTCGTAAAATACTTTAGGTTTACTATTGATTACATTGCGAACTTTGGTGTACATTTAGAAACGGTCACCAACAAAACTGACGCATTGAGAAGACTTCTTTTTAATAAAAACATCATCAAATCCAGCAAAGTTGTGAACAACATTATTTTGTATGCAGTCCCTACCTGGGTAGATTGGATTAATATTAAAAAATATCAAAAGTTGCCCCACAAAGTTTAACGTAAATTCGCAATCTACATCTGTATGGCATCATATGGCATCGAAAACATGGTCGTAATGTAATACTTTTTTCTATTGTTTAAGATGGAAAAATCAGAGGGACAAGGCTGAAAAATTATTAAATTCGACTATTCGCTCCGATAACCTTGTGGACATTATGCTTTCTTCTTCTAATTCATGGAACATAATTGTTAACCTTGCAACAAAAATAATAAAAAAAAAGAGAGAGGAACGTATCCCGTCATAAATAGGCATCTAACAAAACACACATGTATACTCACAGAGTATAGGCAATCAGTCATACACCTCAAAAAATGTTTGTTGCTATTCCAATATAAATATTACGTTTTCCTTAATTATTTATTTCTACTAACCAAGAGAACAGGCTGGATTTAGAATAGGATTTAGTACGAATGATCAACTAACAGTACTTAAACTACTAATTGAAAAATGCGTAGAATATAACAAGCCTCTAATGCTGATATTTGTAGATTATGAAAAGGCATTTGATTCGATAAATCAGCAACAACGGGGTTACTAAAATACATATATAACCATGCAACCGCATCAGCAAGATTACACAAAGACAGCAACACATTTCGAATAGAAAAAGGGGTAAGACAGGGAGATGTCATATCCCCTAAATTATTCACCACACTCTTAGATTATATGTACAAAAACCTAGATTGGGAACAGTGTGGAATTAACATCAATGGTGAACTACTAAACTATCTAAGAATTGCCGATGATCTAGTCCTAATCACAGATAAGATAGACGAAGCAAATAAAATGCTACAAGAACTCAAAGCTGCTTCAAAGAAAGTTGGGCTGGACATAAACTATATAAAGACAAAATATATAACAAATCTGGTCTTGAGCGATAACATTTCGGCAGATGATATAAAAATCAAACTCATACAAATATCTGGGACACGAGTTAACCATTGGGAGAGATAACCAAACCCACGAACTGAAGACAAAGATCAATTTAACATGGGCAGCCTACGGTAAACTCAGCAACATCTTTAAATCAGATATCCCAATATGCCTGAAGAGGAAAACGTTCGATCAGTGCATACTCCCTGTTCTCACTAATGAGGCTAAAACACTAACATTGACCAAGAAAACCATAAAGAAAATAAGAGTAACTCAGACGGCAATGGAAAGATCAATGATAGGAATAACAAAATACCAAACACCACAATTAGGCAGCGAACAAAGGTGAAGGATGCTGTGTTGAGGATAGCTGAGCTGAAGTGGAACTGGGCGGGACACGTGGTAAGACTGAAAGATGAAAGATGGACAAGACAAATGATTGAATGGAGACCCAGGCAAGACGCATTCAGAAGGTAGACCACCAACAAGATGGGCCGATGATGTTAAAAGAGTTGCAGGAAATTGGATCCAGATCGCCCAGGACAGAAACAAATGGAGGGGTTTGAGGGAGACCTGTGTCCAGCAGTCGACGACCTAGACTGGGGAAGACTATATACAGTAGTATGACTAGACAAGCACTATAATAAATTAATAATATGCAATATGCAGACACAGAAATTGCAACAATTGTTATAAAAAAAAGAAAATATAGTCTCACACGCTTTATGAGAAACATCATCAACATATGTAATTAAAAGTATTAAACCCACATGAAAACGAGCATAGATATTTTGCAACTTACCTGTCTGATTTTCATATTCTGTTCTCTTCGGTCTGTTTTCTAGCAGTAACCTACAAGTAGCTCTATAAATAAGACGTTAGTCGGCATTCGTAGTGACTCGGTACCTAAAACACTTGCTACTGGAAGTTGATAACCTATAAATTTCTACAATATACTCACCATTCAGTCAATTATGTCTAATTAGGACCAGCTTGCTGTCCTGGTCAGGCATTTGTTCACATCTATGCATAGAGTTTTTTATCTTAACCTTCTGCTCTTTAAGTTATGTGCGGCAATATTAACATTTTACTTACAATAACAATAACAATGAAGTGTTTTTTATACTTAAACTGTTTCTTATATTTAAGATGCAACGTGCAAAAAAACAACACAATAAATGCTACGACCTTTGACGAGGGCGTGACTGGGAGAAGAATACCGTTAAGTAATACCTACCACAAGTCACGGCTAACAAAAGAGTGGGCCACTTAAGCCTGTTGTGGCAAGCCAACGCCCACCATAAAAAAAGGAAACGTACTTTGAAGTCACACAGCCCGCATTAATCGTAAACATTTTTAATTCACTAGTAAAAGCAGTCCAGTTAAGTCGACGCGGGCCCATCGGATACAACATGAGCGTCTAATATAACAGGATGTTAGGAATCAATGTTAACTGATCGCAAACAGTTTCTCTACTATACGTAATAATTCCATGGCAAGTTGCGAGAGTGTTAATCACGGTGGTGTACCGCAAAGGTCGGCTTCAGGACCTCTTTTATTTCTAACACACATCAGTGATTTTCCAAATTTTCTACAACAAGCAAATGCGTCCCGTATACGAATGAACTAGATTTTATGCTCCCACACTAACAACAATAAATTAATGTTTCAAGTAAATAATTTATTAGAAGCATGGCATAAAATTAATTAAAAAATACAAGGTATAAGTAGTATTCTATCAAAATAAATGCTGCGTGGCACAAATGGTTATTAATAACATATTCAAAAGAAAGTATCGAAATGATAAAACAAACGTTGCTTGACTATTTTAACTCCATTATTCTGGACGTAACCACCTCGTATTATTTACTTAAAAAGTAGCTTAAAAACATCTTCGATTTGTTTTACAATTGTTCGGATACTGGCAATAATTATTTACTTACATTCAAAAACTGATATTTTTATGTTGAGAAAACATGCCGAGTTACGTGAATTGCTAGTAGAAAACCAATTTCAATAAATGAAGTAGAACGATTTTTACTACAACCCGGTTATGATGTCACATTCCGTAGTTTCAATTGTGTTACATTTTATTTTCAAATTGTTATTGTAATCCGAGAATTTCTAATAAAAACTTATATAGGAAAACTTTAATCTACCAGGTAACGCAATAATGCATGAAATGAAATTCTATGAATATGAAATCATATTATCAGCAATTCCTAAACAAAATTATGTAGATTTTTTTTTTATTTTCTGGAAGAATCTGTAATAATAGTATAGTCCTTAATATGCATATCTTTGTGAAAGTATTCCTTTAACGCATAAATGTATCTATGACACAAACTGGTACATAAATAATTTAAAAACTAAAATACGTGCTGAATGTTTTATACGTACTGTTGTATATTTCCGTTAATCACTGTTTTCCGTAAATGAACTAGATTCATATGGAGAAAGTTTGAACAATCAGCTGTAGAGCGGAGAGGTGAGCATCAGTAGTATTTTTTAGAACAAAAGTAGCAATATAAATGGTGAAATTTGACAATAAAATGTAAATCCACCAAATGAAAGTGACACTATACTATATACAAAATTCCTGTCTCTTAATAATTAAAGTAATTTTTGACAGCAGTTTAAAAACTTATATCGAAAAAATATCTGCTACATATCAAAAGTGAGTAAATAATTTTGGAAAATACATAACAAAAGCAATTTATTATTGCAACAGAGATCTTTAAAAAAAGTTGTTTTTCCGTCTGAAAAATATTGCATCTAGTATACTAAATAATTACAAATATGCTTCTGCATCGGCCCCTTTTTCAAGAAGATTTAAAAAAGCCTATACGTAATAGGCAAAACGTCGGCTAAATAAAGAACAAAGTTGAATGAGCTTATAAAACCTTACACACACTCCTAATAGAAAGCTCAATTAATATGAATCGCGAACCTCTAAAAAATTATCAATTATATTGATATCGTCACCTACATCGACGTAAAAGCTCTATATACAGGATACTTCAATCAGTTCCTGAGTGATTAATGATGTTTATATACGTAATTATTAAAAAATTGTAAGTTTTGTTGTTCGTTTTGTTGTTTTATCAGATATTTTATAGATACTGTCTTTTGTTTACCGTTGACTCAAATATTAGCGTGAGTATTAAACAATTATAGTTAAAAATAAGAGAAATTAAATCATGTACAAATTGCAGCATATGGATTCTAATTCTATTCAATTTTCATTAGTTGATTATTTTGATTACCAATATGGTAATAAACAATCAAGGCGTGTATAAGAGGGCGAAGAAGTTTTGAATGCTGGGCATGTTATATTATGTGGCGCTACGTAGAAAATTCAGTACAAAATTAATATTATTTTTTCTATTTTGCGTTTATAATAAGTCTATTCTAGCACCGTGTGACGTCAAAACAGTGTTAGAATAAGCAATAAGCGTGCTTGAATAAAATAGTAAAATATAATGTATTCGAGTTGGTAACATTAAAATGTGAAGTGACAATTGGTTATATTCTAATAAGGTTATATTTCATACTGAGATTTGGATTTGTTAGGTAGCAAATTTTCTATACCATTTTGGTCAATTTTTCTCAATTGAGGAGATGTTTGTGATAAATTTTCTGCAGAATTCATTTTATTAAATTGCATCAGCACGTATAAACGAAAATATAAAAAAAGTGACTTTTTTAAATTAAATTTGTTTCATAGCCGCCTAAAGTGACAACAGAAAAATTGCATCAACCAAAATTCCCTAGATGGGAAATTTTTATTTTTTATTGATAACACGGTATAAAATGGCAAAATAGAAAAAAAACGTATAAAATATTCGTTGCAGAAGGGCCTTCAAGCACTTATTCGTTCCTCAACTCGCATCTTTGCGGCTCGTTTTGGAATTTCAAATTCGTGCTGGAATAACTTCTGCAACTTATACTTTAATATACTATTAAACGATTTGCCACAAACAATAAGTGGCTCCTTTAAAATTTGTAAGAATGTTTTGGAGAGTGTTGCTGCAAAGCAGGGAATTCTGGAATATGTAAACATGTACCTACGACATTATTATTTTTGCACAAAGTATTAAATTACTTAGTTTTCCATGGATAAAATATAGAGTTCAGAACCCGATAACATCCATTGAGTTCACCCAAAACACTTTCACCCACTGGCTGATGTCCAATCCATCAACAACAATAATGTTTTCCGAAGTACTATATTGGCTTCTTCGGTAAGGTTGTACTGGTAAGATCTTAATATTAAACTTATTACTACTTGACAATGCATATTATTTATTCCAGGAAAGCAAAATTACTAGTAATCATAGAGATATTAAACCCAAATTGGATAAATTAAAAATATAAGCTATTCACAACATTTGAATGCAACTCTGCTTAACCATGTGCAGGTGCAACTACCAAAATACTCATGAAATATCATTCAAAATAGTAGTTGTTATATGTACAGGGTGAGTCAGTTTAGTGTTCCCTGGGGGGTTTTGGCCACTTCCCTACATTTTACAGGAAAAGTAACTAAAGGGTGTCGAGCTCGAATTTTGAGAAAATTTGAATGCCGCAAACCGCATCTTGCTTTATCTTTAAATAAAAAAGATACAGGGCGTTTTTCACATTTGGTCCAAAACAACAACTGCTCATAACTTTTTATTTATAAAAATTTTTGAAATCTGTTTGCGCATTATACGGGCACTTTTTAAATACAAAACTAGTGGGGTAGTCAGGAATGTTCTTTAAATAATTTTTATTGCTTATCTATTAAATTTAATTATTTTTTATATGTGAGCCATATGTAATTTGTGTGTCATTAAATTTCTTATTTTTGTAAATTAAAAAAATGTAGCATACGTTATGGTTTTGTTTGAAAAAAGTTAGTAAGAACAATTTAAAAAAAAAAAAATTTTTAGGGTGCAGGCGTTGGTTTTATAGAACAAAAAATATATATCATGGTAGTATTACAATTAAAATTAAAAAGAAAATAAAATTATATAATGCTACAGTATATATACCTTATTAGAAGGCATTCGACAACAATTTTTTTCAAAAATGCAATGGTCACCTTGTAGAAAATACTCAAAAGATTACAACAGTATCGTTTTACCAGGATCATATTAAAATTAATTGAGATATAAGTGCACAACAATACATTGAATTCTCCATAAGAAATTTTGGTGTGGAGGCACCTTAATCAGAGTATTGACTAAAAAATATGTACACTTGAGTACGAAAATGGGAAATATCGACGGTGCAATACCAAGTATGGAGTCAGCCATGATTATACAGGACATGAATATAACGTTTTATTCAAGCAAATATGTGCCATTTTGTTTGACAATTCTTTGCCATTTTTCTGAAAATTTCATAATTTTGCACTCGTAGACGGTGTTGTCTCTATTGCCAAAAAACTTGACCAAAGGATTTTTACAGGCCTCTTACACTATTAAAAGAGTTCTGCAGAGACCAAAACAAAAACTAGTTAGACGGTGTAAGGTTTGAACTTTACCGTGGATGCATGAGAATTTCCCAGTCAATCTCCCTCAATTTTTGCTGAGTCATCAAATATGTGTGTGGTCATAACTGCTTATGTGCCGGTCTTGCTTAACCTTTTTCTTGATCTTATCTGTGATTTGTCAACCAGAGCGAGGTGCATTTTTGACATTAAAATTTCCAACACGAAATCGAGCGATCGGGCTGTTCCTCCTGATCAGGTCTATAAATATAACAATTTTCTTTATTGGCCGCGTCACTTGTTTCATTTTTTTTAATTAAATCACAAAATGTATCGAATTTCTTTCCTACGAATTTTTTGTCTAAATTATCCTTCAGAATGTCAGATTTTAAATGACACTTAGTATAACCTGATGTAATTCTTACTACATATTACCAGAGATATGCGCAATTGACGGTATCTATTGACGAAATCGGTGGGAACTTTTAAGTTTATCTGTATAATCGAAAACATTTTCAAAACGTGTACTTGATGTAACAAATTATTAAAGATATTTCTTTTCTACAACTATGCAATTCTACAATTAGAAGTTTGCGCAAACCTGTTTAAAATTTTCTCTTACATTATGAAAAAAGAATAAGCAAAACGAAAGTTTTAACTAATTTCTATTGTATGGCTTTTGTAATGTGAGTAATATTCATTGCATATTATATTTCGGCTACGTGTTTCATAGTTTGCATATTGTGCTTTTCGGGATACCGTTTAAATTATTATGCTCTGTTTAATAATTCGTTGTGGCATCATTAAGATTTTATTAACCGTGAAAGGCGAAACGAAGAGATAATGCTTCCACCATTCATTCATGATTATTTATGTTTACTCCATTGTGGGTATATTCAATTTTTCTAACGCAGACACTTTTTCCATCTTCAGTTGATACGATTCCATATCAGCAAGACAACAATTTGATAGCTTATTAATTTCCTTCAATTTGAACTAAATATGTTGTGAAGTTATATATTCTGAATGTACACCGTTTTGTGTTTTGATTCTAACATAATCGGATGCGTTCGTGCTTTATAATTTACATTTGCATTTTTATAAATTTATTGCATTTATACGTTTTATGCATGTATGTATGTTACTTGTGGGATTTTTCCGTCTATCTTTTTCCAGGATGTTTTAGCTTGAATGTTTTACATAATTGGATCTAAAACAAGTGCAACATTCATTTATTTACTTTATGTAGATTTATTTAAACCCCATGCTTTGGTTTTATTTTATTTGTTATGAATTACCACTGCAATATAACGATTTTGGCGTAGCACACTCAAGATTTAAAAATAATCTTGCTGTTGACTTTGCTCGGGACGAAGGAATTATACTAGTTCGAGTTTTCAATATTGACAATCGACGATCTATAATTGATAATTATTGTGTATGCACAAGAAAGATAATCATTTTGCATAACCGATAGAAAATTGTAGAGATAGTTTATTGGAAATTGTACGAGAAACTTAAGCTTGCGTTCTTCGCAGCAAATAGTTTATCAACTGCAGAAAGACCATCAAACATATAGAAATCAATACATTATGCACTATTATTAACTAAGAATGTAGCTAAAGTTTGTTATAAAGTATGACCAGTGTACTCCCTAGAATAAGCAATTTAAAAAAAAATAAAAAAAAATACGCTAACATAACATATTCCGTGTAATTGATTATGTTATTTTCTTGTGCCTATTTTAAAAATTTATTGTAGGCAAAATCATACTTAAAAACTGCGGCTGCCTCTACCGGTAAACATATAATATTAATAAAAAAAGTAATATTATTGTACACGTAAAATAATGTAGTCGTTTTATACAGTGTGTCCAAGATAAAGATGAACAGCATGGGGATCTCAGAAACCGTGAGAGATACAAAGTCGGTTAAATTTGGAAAAAGTTGCCCACTCAAGGGGTTAACATGTTGCTGTTGAGAAGTAGCTGAGTTCGGCTTACTTCCAGAGTTATTCGAAAAAACCGAAATTGTGCAATTTCGTTTTCATTATATTCTGAAGTTATCCGAAAAGTTACCAAAAAACTGAATGCATTGTGTCATTACCACTCTTACTGCTCTACAAGATGGCGTTTAGGTTTAATTGTTACTACAACGTTTTGTTTTTGAAGAAACCATTATCAACTTTATTTTTTCTTATGGCACTTAAAAAAAGTACACTTCGTATAAAAAAGCATTTTTCATTACGAATTCAACGATGTACTACACAACATGGTTATTTGTGATTTTATTGAGAAAAATAACGTTTTAGTAAATTTCTAATCTTTTGGTCTGTACTTTTTTGAGTGCCATAAGAAAAAATATAGTTGATGATGGTTTCTTTGAAACGAAACGTTGTAGTAAAATTTGTAAACGCCATCTTGTAGAACAAAGAGTGGCAATGAAAAGTGAATTCAGTTTATTGGTAACTTTCGGATATTTCGGATATAATGAAAACAAAAAACCTCTTCATCCATCGTAAAATATTTGACTTTGTTGCAGCCAGATATTGTTAAGCCACTGGAGTTCCCAGAATAAATTCAAATGATTGATGTGTATCTAAAACTCCCTTCTTCGAGAACATACAATTATCTTCTAGATTATTATTTTTCATACAATAAACCGTTATCATAAATTTAGGGATCGGTTCAAAGTTATTGTTCGTCATGTTAAGTTGATATAAATTAAAACTTGTTAATAGTTTATAAATATTTATACGAGTTAAAGTAACTGTATGTGTAAAATAAATGCTAAGTGTAACTCGGTCGGCTGTGTTTCTTAATCTTGCGCTGCTAAATGCGATAACGAAAAACAAACAACCAATAACAATATTTTGGGTATATGGCGCCAGAACCAAAAAAAAACTGATAACAAGCTTTAAGAATTGCTTTAAAATTTCTTTTAAAAATTCAACCATATATTCATCATATTTTTGTTATTTATCAAAATCCAAATCAATTTACTAATAAAAAATCAATTGTAAATGGATAAGGATAAAATAGTGGTCATTAAAACATTTATTTAACGCACACGTGTACGAAATGTAAATTGAAAACAGACTAAAATTTGTACCACGTATTTAGAGCTGAAGTGGCTATTTAATTTACTGAAAACCTCATTAAATGCCTGCAATAATTTTTAACTTATAACGTATCTAATGATTAATTATATTATGTAAGTTTATGTTTAATAAATGATTGTCGGTATTAATTTTATTTTGTTTAATATGGTAAAAGTCAATGCTATTGTTTGCTACTAAAGAAAACAATTTTGTACCTAATATATATTCACAACGACTACACTGTTCTATAAAATCTCTCAACGGACAGTGGAATGTAATAACCAAACCCTGAAATGTAAAAGCTAAGGATGTTCAATATGAAGTCGCATAATACTAGTAATGTCATTTGAATTATAGGGTATCAACGTCAATTAACTGTAAATTTGGAATTATTCGTGCAAAATTATTTCTTTTAGTGTAGTTTGATTTAGATTTGTTGTCTAATTTATATTATCAGTTTAGTTGTCTGTTTGTATTAAACTAATAACTAAAGTAACGCTTAACTGTTGTAACGTAAAAAAATCTACAAGAGTTTTCAAACAAATAAACATCTGAAATTAACTACTTTCAGTTTCAGCGATGAAATTTAAATACTTTCACCTTTAAAACAAAACTCATCAATAAAAAGTCATTAAAATAGCAGAAACAGTAACAGTAATTATGTATGTATATGTACACGGCTATTTTTTTAATGAAATTTTAACATTCGCGTGCTCTACCACTCTTATTAAAAGACAATTCTTTCAATTTTATACACAAATAAACTAATAAAGTAAATTGTCTACTATACTATTATTTAGGAGGTTGTGAATTATATGATGGTAAAAGATTTATTGAATGTTGTAAGTATAATAAATGGCTTTGGACAAATTGTAACATTAAAAATATACGAATTTCTCTTTGCATTAGTCAAATAATATTTAAAGAGTATTTTAGAATTTCATTTACAAATGAGGAAATACTATTAGTAATAAAGTTGAAATAACACTTTTTTTAAATTTTGCTACTAACGATAACCTACTACCATGCAACAAGCGATTACCTACTACCATGCGATAGTAGTTACAAAACGAATAAAAAATTTTAAAATGTATTTTCGACTTGATCGATTGAGAATTTAATATATTGACAAATTATAAGACAATACAATAATAATAACAAATTAAAAACAAAATAAAAAAAGTCAAAAACTACCACCAGTCCAACGAACAATTTTTACAAGTATTACAACAAAAAATACTACTAAAAGAGTAGTAAGTTGATTAGTTAAAACTCTCTTGATTGTGTTTGTTTTAACAATTTACCTGTGTAAGAACAAACCTTGATAATAAATAATTGGTGTTAAAAAACAAGGTAATTCATGCCTTTTACAACATATATCTCGTAATTGTGCTTTATTTTTGTTGCTGGGCATACCTACATACCAAGAGGTTGAAATCAGGTTTAGGCCTGCGATTTACCTAAACCAGTTCCCAGTTCGTGTAACCAGACCAAATTTGACAAATCCATACCCAGACATATTTTGTACTTACAACTTTAGAAAAAGTGATTCATAGTCATATTACGGACGATTATTTTGTCATGTTCTTTGGAGTCTAATAAAGTCCATTTGTTTGATAACGTCATGTATGAATTAAATCACGAAATGCCCGTCATCTAAAATTTAAGACACAAAAATAGGAACTGATACCCACCTTTCGTTATTTACTTATTTGTTGGTTGAGGTTACGTACTCGGCCCGGTTTATTTTGGTCTTTTATTTATAAACAACATTGTCATGCCGTCATTTGATATTTACAATAAAAATCAAAACTGTTCGTACAAGGAAAAAGAAATTTGATGTTGATGTTATTCTGTTAGTTAGTTGAGTTAATAAATTGACTTTAAGCATATATCACTAACTGATAATATAAGACTGAATTGTTTGTGTTTTTGTTTTGTTTTTGTTTTTAGTATTTAGATTTCTATTTGATTTTACTTTTTATACATAATGTTAATTTATTTAGACTGTTTTTGGAACTCTTTGTCCTGTAGTCTACTGTGATTTTAGATATGTGTGAATTTGGGTGGGTGGCAGTGGATCGACTCTGATCTTTTGAACGTCATTCATCTTTCAGTCTCCTTAACCTAAAAAGCAGTTTTCAGGTGTTCGAGTCCGACCTAAAGATTCACAAGTTTTTTAAACTTGTTCCGTCAGGGTTTAGATTCAAAATTCTGGATGTAGAAATTGGTCATCAAAGTACTCAGTAAACTTTCAGTTGCCACAAATTTCTAAAAACATAAATATTTTAACAAAAAAATTTTTTTTTTTGAAAGAGAAATTATTTCAGTTTCACTTTTTTAAAAAAAAATTACAAAACAAAAATACTCTAATATTTTTTTTTTTTTTTTTTTTTTTAAAGGACCCCGCAATAATCTTACGGAAATTGGGTCAGGTGGATTTTTCTAAATTTTTTGATATGATGTAGTGCGTGTTATTCTTAACAAAAGTTAACATTGCGCCAACCCCTAAAATGAACAGTTTTGCTGCTACAGGGCGTTCAAATCACCCCTGGCTCAAAAGAAATCGTTTATTTTAAAGGCGGGAACAATACTTTTAAATGTTTTATTGTGGATTATGTTGCATAATATTAAGTTGTTTCATAAAATAAATTCCAAACTCACTCCTTTGTATCCCAACCCCTATTGTTAAATACAAAAAATATATATATAGTACTTTTAAATGCGATGTAAAATGTTTCTATCAGCTTAAATAAAAAAAAATGTATTTTTATATGATCATACCCCAACCCCTATTTCGGGGGTTGTCACCAAAAAATCGGTGGATTTTGCTGAATTTTTAATATGATATAGTGCATGTCATTCTCATCAAAAGTTGCCATTGCGCGAACCCCCTAAAATGAACAGTTTTGCTGCTATAGAGCGTTGAAATCGCCCCTTGCTCAAAATAATATATTTATTTTTAAAGGCGGGAACAATACTTTTCAATGTTTTATTGTAGATTATGTTGCATAATATTGAACAGTTTTATAAAATAAATTCCAAACTCACCCCCTTCCATCCCAACCCTTATTGTTAAATACAAAAAAAAATATATAGAGTACCAAAAAAAATTAGTTATCAATAAGAACAATATGTTGTCCCTGATTTGGATTAATTTGTACAGGTCTATTAGCAGCATCCATAACTACATAACTACCCCCGATATAGGGGTTGGGGTATGATCATATAAAAATAAATTTTTTTTCATTTAAACATTTTACATCGCATTTAAAAGTACTATACAGGGTGCCCATAATCTATCTCATAACATGGGTAACTTTCTTAATATGCAAAATAGGTAATCGGTTAAATTAGGAAAGTTGGGCAGAATTACAAGCAAAATGTTAAACTTTTTTCAAATTTGACATATGTCTTCAACTTTTTGAAATTTTGTGAAAAAACTGAAAACAGTCGATTTTTTTAATGTTGTCCTGTTCCACTACTACTTACTTTAGAACTGAACTAAAAATGACATCTTATACATATTTTTACGTAGAATTCGATAAAATTACTCAAAATGTCATAACCCTCTTGATTTTCGAGATATAACACAAACTTACATTTTTTTAAATGGCAATCATAGTTGGCTGTGATCTTATTAAATAGCTTTTGTTTTTGCGATTTCATTGATATAAGGTTCGATATACTTTACTCTTACATTTTTTTTGTAAATGCTAAAAGTAGTTTATTGATACAATTAAGCTGCAAAATAATACACAGGCAGGCTATGGAAACAAATGCTTCAAACAAAAACCTGTTGAAACAAAAGCCTGTGTCGTCAACTAAATAATTTGATTTACATAAGTAAGTTGTATTATTCACGGTGATTTATTTTAAAAACATAAAATTCTCAAAATAAACAATGTATTCACATGAAGAGAGAAACGACATGCTTTTTGTTATTATGCTAGCAACAGAAATAGTAATGAAGCCAGTGAAATGTATTTGCAAAGATATATGGAAAGAAGACAACCAGATAAAAGACTTTTTTCCAAACTGGAAAATAATTTAAAACTATACGGATCATTTATGAAACCAAAAGCTAAGCAAAAGTTTAATCAAGAAGACGAAGAAAGAGTTTTGGCATATGTAAATTATAAACCAAAAACATCTACCCGTGAAATTGCAAGTGAGTGTGGTACTTCTACAGAAAAAGCTCGTTTAATTTTAAAACAAAATCGATTCAAGCCGTATAAATTTCATATCGGCAACACCTTGTATCCAGCCGACTCAGAGAGAAGATTAAATTACGCTCGATGGTTTTAAGAGAAACTGACAACGATCCATATTTCTCGCGCAGAATTTTATTTACTGACGAGGCAAAATTTACCAATAACGGTGTATTTAATAGACATAATAATAACTATTGGTCTGAGAACAACCCTCATGTTACTGTTGAGAGACGAGATCAACATATTTTTTCAATAAATGTGTGGTGTGGCATCCTCGGTAGCAGAATAATTGGTCCGTTCTTTTACAATTACCATTTAAATGGAAGGCGATATTTAGAATTTCTTCAAAATGACTTGGAAGACATGTTAGATGAACTGCCATTAAATGTGGTACAAAATCTTACTCATTTCCAACATGATGGTGCTCCTGCTCATAATTTTAGAGCTGTTTCTGAATATCTTTCCGAACGTTTTCCGAGCTGGATCGGTAATTCAGGTCCTATTAATTGGCCGGCAAGAACACCTGATATCACACCTCTCGATTTTTTCTTGTGGGGAACCGTTAAAGACAGGGTGTACAAAGAAAAACCCAATAATGTAGAAGAATTAAAAGATAGAATTAGGTTGATTATTAGAAGAATTCGTCCTCGCAGTTTGGAAAAAGTGCATAGAGAGATGGTTAGAAGATGTCAAATGTGCATATTGGTTAACGGGGGCCATTTCGAACATTTAATATGAACTTTTATGTCTTTTGTACATTATTGAAATAGAACATAATTACAAACCATTAATAGTACCTACTTGTGGTATTATATTGTCAATATAAATTTTTGTTTCAAGTTTAACTAACTTGTAAATCATTTTGTTCCTTAATGGTATCAACAACACAATTTTGGGCATTTAAATAGAAATACAAGAGTAAAGTATATCGAACCTTATATCAATGAAATCGCAAAAACAAAAGCTATTTAATAAGATCACAGCCAACTATGATTGCCATTTAAAAAATGTAAGTTTGTGTTATATCTCGAAAATCAAGAGGGTTATGACATTTTGAGTAATTTTATCGAATTCTACGTAAAAATATGTATAAGATGTCATTTTAGTTCAGTTCTAAAGTAAGTAGTAGTGGAACAGGACAACATTAAAAAAATCGACTGTTTTCAGTTTTTTCACAAAATTTCAAAAGTTGAAGACATATGTCAAATTTGAAAAAAGTTTAACATTTTGCTTGTAATTCTGCCCAACTTTCCTAATTTAACCGATTACCTATTTTGCATATTAAGAAAGTTACCCATGTTATGAGATAGATTATGGGCACCCTGTATATTTATATTTTTTTTGTATTTAACAATAGGGGTTGGGATAGAAGGGAGTTAGTTTGGAATTTATTTTATAAAACAACTTAATATTATGCAACATAATCCACAATAAAACATTTAGAAAATACCCCCCAAACCCCATCCCCCTTAAAATTTTTCGGTCCTCTTTTTAAAAAAAAGTCTTCTCTCTTTTTAAAAACACTAAAAAACTTTAAAATATTATTCAAAAAAAAAAAAAATTTATATTTTTTTTCTACAAAAAAAAAAATTTTTTTCTTTAAAAAAACAAAAAAAAAAAACAACAATTTATTTTTATTTAATCAATCAAATAACAAATAGAGGAGAATTATAATTTTCAAGATCAATGATTAGTTTTCTTCGATATTGTTAATCTTATCCTTTCTATTCTCTTTATACGTTGTATCAGAATAAACACTGAAATGTTTCATCAATGTAACATCTCGTCAGCTTTTGCTCTCGTTTCATAGATCTCTTAAGAAAACTTAAGAAAATAAAAAAAATGTATGAAACAGGTTTAACTATAGGAAATAACTTCTCATCCCCGAGATTTTATATCCAAGCTACAGATTAACAATTCTATTTTTTTAAATTATTTTACCTTCTACAAGAAATATAGGGATGGTGTTTCTATTATTTTTTTAGAAAAACTGAAGCACACCTTCAACCTCATTAAATCTGTAAAACAAATACAAATACGCAAGTTTTTGTTCTCTTGTATTTTAATAGTGGATTTGTTAATTAAATTATATACAAATACATAGGAGTTAAACCGCAAATCAATGATCGTATGATATAGAAAATTTTATTATATGAATAGGATCAGACAAGCAATACAAATAGAAAATAACACTAATTTGTTTAATAACAACGAAAAATGCAAACAATTATGTAAATATTTTTGGGAGAGTAACATTTCGATTATATCTTTTTATTCAACAGTGTTCTGACAATGATGGAAAGCATAATTACAACAACGTTGTCGATTCAGCACCGACCTTTTCAACCACACCTTTGGCTCTGTGACCACCACAACAAAAATCCACCATACATTCACTAAATCAACAACAACGCCACAACTTATTAATCCGATTTTCAAATTTTTTTATTGTTTGTTTCACGCAGAAAATTTTATCAAAACAGAATAAAGTATCCTAAATCTGCATTGCTTTTCTGTTAACTTTAAAATTTGTTCTTGTATTTCTCAATAGATACCATTAAGCGTAATAGAATTGTATTTATCTTCCATTTTAAAATGGATGATAAATATTTTACATTACAATGTGAAGCGATGGTATTCCTACGTTGTCTCTTCTTGTAGAATATTGTCTCTTGTATTATTGTCTAGATGTCTACATGTCTGAACACGTTGTGTCATTTGTTATTATTTTTTTTCATTTTTCCAAGTATCTTAAGCAATTATATAAGTTACTTTGCAACATTTACCTACAAGAAAAACAACGTAAAGTTCTTTTTTCACTTTATTGTTTAAAGACACATTTAATTGACAAAGTGGTTTCAAACGCCTTCTTTCACTTAAAGAAGAAATTAATTTTCGACAGTGACGGTTTATTTTATCCTTCTACGTAAAAAAACGCAAAATTTAGAACACAACAAACAAAAGTTCACTTTAAGCCTTTCACGTCAAGTATTGTTATTAAGTGCAGTGAAACGCTTGAATTGTAAATTCCTTTCGACCTGGTTTAACAGCCCGAAAAGTTATCAGTTAATAGCAATTACATGTAGTGCTTTTTCCAAAGCGTAATCAAAATTAAGAGGATGTGGTTGTGCTTTTGCTGGAAATAAGGAAAACTGTATTAAAAACTGAATATAATTATAGATTACGTGAATATCAAAGGAATTCATTAAAGTTACAGTGTATGCAGTTAAATTATAACAAAAAACAAGATAATTATTCGAGAGATACTTGTTTTGTTTGTAGTAAGAACGGACTTCATTCGATGATAAGCAATTTGAATTTCTCGTCTTTTAAAAAGAACAAAACAAATTTTTTTTAAAGTTAAAATTTAGTAACAACTAAAGTTTATGTAGTTTTAACTGTTCAACAATAAAACTCGGAAAGCGTTTGTGTATCTTAGAATATAAAATTTGTTTTTAATAGTGATATACTGATACCCCTTTTAATTATGAATAAAATGCAAATACAGTCAAAATTTTTATCAATGAAGGTAAAGAAAAACGTTAACACCTCTAAAGGGAGACAGAATGTTAAAATAGCGCCATGCGCTTCGATCCTGAAATGGTATTCAGTCAGTCGCTTTAAAGCGGTAGATTTGAAACGACGTCCCAGAAGTGAAAGTATAGAAAATTTACGAACATTACGTGCACTATTTAAAAAATTTTGAAAATTTAGCAAATTAAAAATGGGCTAGTTTCACAAAAGGAACAGTAAAAATAAACTTTTAATGAATTTGTGTTTGATTCTTAATTTTTTCGAATCGCAATTTAAAATAAAAGGTTTAATTTATTTATTTCAAAAACTTATGTGCTTCATGTGTAGTTATCGTATTTGAATTAACTGTTTTTAAAACTTTGATTATGTCTTTAACAAGTGACGACTTCTTAGAAACTTTCAATTTAAGCGCCGAACTACTGGGGGAAGTTCAAGAAAATATTTCGAAACAGGTAATTGCATTTTCTAATTATTAATTTTGAACACTTAATTAAGTATGCAAAGATTATTAGTTAGAGTTCTTTCAAATTATAATAGTTTCCAAGTTCAAACATCTACAACGTTCATGATATACATTAATTGCGTTTTTTAGTTTATCAATTAATCATTATAGTTAGATAAGTAAATTCTGCAAAGTATAATTAAATAGCTACTTAAAAGCAATCCAATAATTTAAATAAAATTGAAATTCATTCATCATTTTATGTTGTGCTTGTAGATTTGTTTATTAAAAAAAATATTTTTTATTACCTACCCAGGAGAATAATCAAATTTTATCATTCAAAACACAAAGCATGTTGTACAAAACAAATTAATAACAAAAGAGTTTTATCTTGTTTGTTATTTATTACTTGTTGCTTAACTATCCTTATTAAATGGAATTGGAAATAATTTAGATTCTGACTAATTTTAATTGAGTATTTATACAGAAGTTGTAAAAGTTTAATTCAAACTTGTGGGCATTTTACCTTAATATTTAGCAGTGTTTGAAATGTTGATTTCAGAAAATGCCTAAAATTTCGGTAGAGTGAAATGGTGTTTCCTTAATCCTGTGTTGGGAAGAGTAATAAATTGCGTTGAACGTAATTGACGGTGATAGTAGATAACAAAAAATAGTAAAAATTATAGCGAATTTTAGGAATTCCTAACTTTGGGTGGTGTCTCGTACATTATCTGAAGCAATTGCTCATTAGGGTATTATGCTGGCAGAGATTACACTATAAGAATGGTTAATGGCCAAAGAATAATTTTGAGAGATTCTGAACACAAAAGTTTGTAATGTACGCAAATGAAATCCAGTCTTTAATATAAAACGCCCTCGTGCTCTAAAAATTACCACTTTAATTTTATTTATCCTGACAAGAAAGATGAAACCGACGCACTTTTTAAATTAAAGTGAAACCTGTATCCTTTATTCTTTGCTGATTTGCTAATAAATCTTTTGTAACTTTTCAAGACACTTAAATTAATTAAAAGAGCATTGTGGCTACTAAATGTAGTTGGTTAAATCTTTTATGTTATTTTCCCTGTTGAATTAAGTACATCATACATCAAAGTCTCATATTACATTTTATTCTACTCATCCCGATTGTGAAGCTGTTTTGTTATATTTACTACTTTTGCAATATTTATTACATATTGAGGTTCACACTAACATTTTTAACTTTATTATTTGCGTACCACTTTTCTGTGTTTTTTTCCTGAACTACCACTATATATAACTCCATAGATTGTATCATTATCAGGTTTACTGAAAAACCGTTTAATCAAGAATCTATCGCGGCTTACCTGATTTTTGTACAAATGTATTGTATATGTAAAAAATATTTTAAAAAATAATAAAAATTTTCCTTTCTCTCAAGTACCATTTTGGCTGAAACAATTTCCTTAAAATGTAACCAAATGGGGTGTTAAAATTTTCGATTTTAAAATAGTCGTATAAAATTCCATCTACTTTAAAAGATGTTGAGCAAGAGCTATCACTATTTATGACCGTATTATTTTTTTAATGCTCGCTAAGACTTCACTCTAAGTTTTTTAAATAAATATCCGTAACTTAAGACTTTTATTAAATTATAAAACAAAAGTAATAAAACATCCGCTGTAAAATATTTAATTTTAGTAGTGTCCGTAAAATAAGACGTACAAAATACGAGAAATTGAAATACATGTTTTTACAGATTCTTAACACCAAGAACGCATGAGGTTCAAATTTCTTAAAGAAAAAGAATCTGTAAATTTTAATTCAAAGCGTTCAAGTGGATTCTTGAAAGTTTTGAATTAAAGTTTTTATGTTGGATGTTAAAATTTATTTACGACATAATTTGCTATCAATTTCATCGTTTACTGCCATTAATTTTATTTATTATGTACTACGTAACGGACATAGTGCGATTTCAATTTTGAATACAAAGTCATACGTTAATACGTTCTACAATTTACTAATTAATAATCCATTTCTTTAAACAATTATAAATTAACAATAAAATATTAATCAAAAGATAGAAATTATAAAATATACCAAAATAAACATACTCTCAATATAAGGTTGTTAATTTTAACAGGGTAGTTCTGTTTTTAGTATTGTCGGCTAACTTTAAATATCGAAATAATCGAAATTTTTGTTACAATTAGATTCTACCATTCTTTAAGGTAGTACTACCAGTAGAATAATGAAGTTCTAGTTCACTTCAACCATCATAGTACTTAAAGTAATAAACAAAAACAATAAACGATAAATAAAGGTTGTAAATTAAGATGAAGAATGTGGAACGTATTATCTATGACACTGACCTTTTTAATTGACCCTTATTCATGAATGGACTGCATTGATTATCTTAAAGTTGATAAAATAATAAAAGTTATTACTAGATACATCTAACTCAACTACTTCTATAATATTTAGTGCTAGTAAGTGATTAATAAAAAATATGACGTGTGTCTTGCATGTATTTATAAATATATATTGTAAAGAATCTTGTTTTACATTCAATCATAATCATTAAACAAACATTTTCTATCATTTTTCTTAAGCAAACTGTTTGACAAAATAAGAAAACACATGCCCTATTTCTCTAGTTTGGTAAACCACACACCGTATTTCCTTCAAAAATTAAAGATATATTATATTGCTTTTTGGGCAAATAACAATAATTTTTAATTAAATTGTTATTTTTGCAATACCAGTCATATCAATTTAACAAAATTTCCATAATAAACAAATGCACGATAACTTTAATCAAGGCTAATTTTTATTTTTGTTACGTGTATACTAGGTTTAATATGACTTTATTTTATTAAAAAAATTTGTAAATTTTGCGTACTTAGTAAAAACTTAAAAAAATTGAAGATGTGGTAGCTTCTCCGAAAAATTTAAAATACATGATGTATGCGGCCGATTTATACTCCATTACGTTATTACGGTAAATTTCAATTCTTAAAATACTTTACAGTGCAAATAAAATTTTCTATAATTCCCTTACATCAGCAATTGTATTTGGATTATATTATGTTCTAATTTAAAAATCGAAAAAATTTACAATTCCAATAATACTTTTTTGAATAAAAATAGTAAAAATGCAGGAGTTGCTTATAGTCTAGCGCGTTATGTAAAAAAATTATCGCTCGTGTGCATTTTCGTGAATATTGTGTAATATATCCAAATGTAAAAAATGTTCTAACCGGATGTGACGTCATAATATCCCCCAAAAATTCGAATATAACATTTTCTGTATAAATTTGTTCAACGCACCAAAATTTTACCAACCGTACCTCATACAACCAAAAGTTCCAACCGGAACTTAATAAAATACTATAAAAACGTTCTAATTAGCCACCACATTAAGTACAGGGTGGACCGATTTCAATGGGATACAGGGTATTTTGGTAACTATTACTGTTAGAGCAATACTGTTCACGTAGCATTAAGCCAACTTTTTGAGACAAATTAAACAGCGAAAAAAAAAAATTTGCTATCTATTTTCATTTTTGGTGGAGGGTCCAAAATTGAATTTTTTTAAATTTTTATAGGGTTCCATATTTCATCTGTTGATAAAAATTCAGGAAAAAGTGTAAAGACATTTCTTGTGCAGTTTTTAGCGTAAAATTAAATGGAGTAGTCAATTGTTAACTTTGGTCACGAATAGTCGAGATGCTACATAAAATTAATTTTTTAAAAGAACTACATATTGTTGAAAAGCTTATAAAATAAGGATTTTAATGAAGTCAAAGTCAACTATGGTTTGCATTAAAAAAAACGTTAATTTGTCTTAAAAAGTTGGCCTATTGCTACGTGAACAGTTTTGCTCTAACAGTAATAGTTACCGAAATACCCTGCAATCCCATCGAAACCGGTCCACCCCGTACATAATTGCATGTGCAGATTCAGAATAGAATATTGTGTAATATATCCAAATTTTCAGAGAAATGTAGGGAATCCGAAAATCTTTGGTGGACATCTTGCAAATGAGTCCAAGAGATCCTAACCAAAAGTAACGTCACAATATCCCCCAAAAATTATAACTTCACATTTTTAAATGCATAAATAGCAAAATTTCAAAATAAACATTCTTTACAAATTTGTTCTACGATACAAAGTCTTTCCAACAATACCTCATGCTATCAAAAATTCCAGTAAATAAAATAGTAGAAAAATTTCTTACCATCGATTTCATTATAATATTGGCATTTTAGTGATTCTTCTTTTTAAAATAACTTCAATATTGTACGACAATTCTGTGTTCAAAGCTCAGTATTTACACTAGTTAAAATTTTGTTCTGTACGTAAAATAAATCTATTTGGTTGAGTTCTCTCAAATTATTAGGTATCGTGGCGATGTGCTGAAAAAAAAATAAAAAAAATATTTGAAATTTAATTAAATTGCTCTAATATCTACAAAACTACAGACATAACGATATTTCAAATGTAAAAATTGTTATCAACTGGATATTTCATCTGTACGTTGTCACACGAACAATGTTGGACATCCCCACACCATTTCATACATTGAAAGTGACACATTCTAATGCTTGGCCAAAGAGATAATGAGGTAGGAGGCATCTTCTTTCCTAGTGCTTGTTTTTAGTGTAATCGTACCACCTTAGCTCTGACAAGAAATTTATACTGATGTTTAACGTAAACCTTGGTATTTGAGAGGTATGAACACAATTAGCTTAAGACGGGTTATTTCAAATTATGAAATAAAGATCCATGATGATTTAAGTATTTTATTAACTTTCGGTTGGAACTTTTGGTTGCATGATGTTCCGTTTGAAAAATTTGGTCTGTAGAATAAATTTGTAGTGAACAGTTATTTCGAAATTTTGCAATCCAAGCTTGTATAAGAGTAAACTTAAAATCTTTAACAAATATTATGAAATGGAGCGAGAGAGCGTTTTTTAATATTTTAGCAACTTTCGGTTGAAATTTTTGGTTATATAAGGTACCGTTAGAAAGATTTCGATGGGTACAATTTTGCGATTTAAGACTGTAAAAATATGATATTATAATTTGTGGGGAATATTATTACGTCACTTTCGATTAAGACCTCTTGGACTCATAAGCAAGATATCTACCATTCATTGTAGTATTCTCCACATTTTTCTGAACATTTTGATATATTACACAATATTCTATTCTGAATCTACACCCGAAATTACATAAGATGGGGGCTAATAAGAAAAGTTTTTGTTGTATTTTATGAAGTTAGGCTTAGAACTTTTGGTTGTATGAGGTACAGTTAGAAATATTTATTTTGAAATTTTGCGATCTAAGCATGTAAAAGTGCAAAATTGTAAATTTTTAAAAATATATTATTATGAATTGCGTGAGAAAGTTTTTTTGATATTTTAACAACTTTCGGTTAGAATTTTTAGACATATGAGGTACCGTTAAAAATATATTGATGGTTAGAACAAACTTGCGAAGAACATTTTTCTGAGAATTTTGCTATTTAAGCTTGGAAAGTGTAATATTATAATTTGTGGGGGATATTTATGTTACTCCCGGTTGGGACCTCTTGAACTCATATGCGAGATGTCCACCATTCATTTTCGTATTATTCACATTTTTGTGAACATTTTGATATATTACATAATATTCTATCACGTATTTGCACACGGAATTACAAAAGGTGGGGGACTATTATCATTTATCAATAAACAAATAGTTTTAAATTCGTTGGCAATAATTTTTATTGTTCTGTGAGTTTCTCGTTAAATTTCCTGCCTTTTTTTTGTAGGGGACGCCGTTTTTGTGCAAACAAATAAAACATCTTAACGCGTATTTTCATTTTTTTAATACATTGCATCAAGAACTACCTAATATAGTAACATTTAACCAGAACAATAACTGAAAATATCCCTATACAAGTAGTAAAAAGACAGGAGTAACAAATTGAACGAGAAATTCAATAATAATTTTTAATTTGGAGTATCTCAGTGGCGTACCATTTTTTTGAATTGAAATCAATTACCATGTGCGTTCAATGACCATGATGAACATAAAATTCTTATATAAAAAATGAGCAGTAACCACCTCTTAAAATTTTATTTACATATCTCGACCGGTTTCAGAGCAATAAATAAATCGCCAGTTTTTAAGCAAAACTATAAAACTTTTTATGCAGAATGACCTCCTAAAGTTTGTCTGACTTATTAACTAACACCTTGTATAAGGAATACCAAATAAATATATGAAGACGGTGTGATTTTTATAAAGGCAATTCAAAACACATAAACAAAGAAATTACTGAAAACTCAAAATCATGTAGATATGGGGCTCTTCCTTTGCACGACAGACTAGTAAACTTGGTGTTCGTAAAATTTTGGTAACAAGACCGTTACTAGTTAATTATGGATCAGCACATACAGTTGGGTTTTTCAAAAAATTTATAAGGTTCTTTAAGATACAACAATACGTCACGATGCATTGTCTACAGAAAATAGGGTAATGACAACTTCGCTATCGACGACGTGCTGCATAAGCTGTATAAGTACGTTTATATAGCGTGTTCTCAAAATTACGACCGCTAATATTGTTACTAAGTAAAATCGATTTTCAGAAATATAAATATGAACGGTTTCAATCTAAAAATGAGTTACTTATTAAATAAAATGTAATTACATTTAACAATAAATAAACAAATAGGCAAACTTAAAATACAAAATAAACCATGATTATCGACACCAAATTTGTAAACATTTTAAGCAATCTTTCCAAAATCCAAGAAATTTTTTAATCATGATGGAAAATGCTACAATTTTTGTTAAAAATACTCAAATAGAAAAACGTGAGTCGGGAGGAGCGCACCAAACTCTAGGAGTGTATTATACGTGAAAATAATGTAAAAATAAACTCATATGTTCTTATGCGATTCTCATTTGTTTTCAAGTTATGGCGTAATTAAAAATGTTCATCTAGCTTTCTACTTATTATCTGAATTTTAACATTATCAAAGTATGCCATGTTTGAGGTTCAAAGACATTTGATAATTCTGACGTTTTGATGAACTACCTCAATTTTTTACAAAATGAATTACAAGGCCTGCTAGAGGATGTTCCTGTAAATATTAGAATGCAGATGTACTATCAACACGATGGAGCTCCTGCACATGTCGCTCGTCAGGTCAAGCAACATTTGGACGAACGTTTTCCAGGGCGTTGGATTGGTTCTGGAGGCCCTATAATTGGCCTACAAGATCTCCAGACCTCACACCACTAGATTTTTGTTTATGGGGCTAGATGAAAAATGAAGTCTACAAAATACAAGTTGACACACAGGATGCACTAATTAGACGAATTGAGAATACTGCAGCCCATATTAAAGAAGAAAGAAATTAATCAATTGGGAGAGTAACAAACGCTCTTCGTAGACGAAGCAGAAAATGTTTAGAAGTCAATGGCGGTATTTTTGAACATTTATTGAAAGAACGCTATGATTAAGAAAATTATGTGTAATTTGTGTATTTGTTAATATGCTATAACTTGAAAACAAATGAAAATCGGATTAGAACATATGAGTTTTTTTACATTATTTTCACTTGTATAATACACTCCTAGAGTTTGGTGCGCTCCTCCCGACTCATTCAGTATACTACTTAAATGTATTCGTTTATTGTTGTGTTTTGTTTTCACTTGTAAAAAGCGCGCTAAAAGTGTAAATTTGTAAACTTGATTTTAAATTAATAATTGTTCAGTTTTGATTGTTAAACACCCGTTAAACAGGTGGAAGTGTACACTTTGTACTTGATATATATCTTTTAGTTAAGTAAACATTCATTATAAATTAGAAACTGTTAATTTAATTTTACATTAGACTTAAACAAACACAATTTGCAACTGTCGCTTTTGTTATTTTGTAAAAATAAAATAAAAAGTAATTATTGTAGTACGCAATTTTTTTATTTAAATGATTCTTTGTGACTAATTTACTTTAGATAATCATATGCATGTAAAGAACAACGAATTTTTAACATCATTCTTTTTTTGGGTTGTTGCTGAGATGCAGAAAAAGTGGTTTCACGTTCCAAAGTGGTCGATAAATTTTCCAAGGACCTGAAAACAATTTAGCTCATATTAACAAGGTTCGAACAAAGACTTGATACTTAATCCTTTCTATTGGCAGTTAAATCTTCTCTAAATGTACCTTCGATCAGTTTGAATGATGCCTACATTCGAATAATAATTTTGTTAATCTGTATTGTTCTACTGACTAATATTTACGTAATAGTCTGTAATGAAAAATGTTTCTAACTTATAGGATAAAATAAAAAAATATATGCACATTTCTCTTACGCAGACATTACTTGTTTATCTTGTTTTTTTTGTATTTCTGCCACAAAGATAAACTTTACTATAAACATTAGGTCAAGTAAACTCTGCCAACAGTAAAATTTGTTTAAGGTTACCTTGATGTTTATGTGTTTGTATGTTGCTAAGTAAAACTTTTCATCCCCCAGACAGAAAAAATGAAAAGTAAAAACTCCGGCGGTGAAAAAATCGAACTTCGCAGCAGACTGCTAAGTCGAAAATAGAAGCGATTTTAATTATTAGACATTATATGAGCTCCAACCAAGTAAATGGTTCACCTGAGTCAAGTTATTTTTTAAATAATATGGTTTAAGGGTTACTTATCTCAATTTCACTCAATTTCTCTAATTTTTTATTTCCTTCCTTTTTTAAAATCTTTTATGAATTTCGTAAATTTACGACTTCGGTTTGTATTATATCCTTAATTCTACAATCTATGATTTTGTTTGTTTTTAACGTTTTTGTTTCCGTTTTTTGTTATTCTATTTTTAATGTTTCACAGTTTCTAAAACAATCGAATAGAGATTATGCCGATAAAGACTTTTTCGTGTTTAAGGAACACATACTGCCGACAGATATTCTGCAATCCGATCTGTTGTCAATCTTAATGTCTAAATAATGATTACATTAGCAAATTTTGTACTTTTTTAATATATTTAGCATTTACTTAATACAGTCAAAGTTAAAGTTCCGACTTTAAATTTGATTTTACAAACCTTATACATATAAACAAATACTAACATCGAATTACGAAAACCATTGTTTTTTTGTTCTAAAACACAAAAGTTAAATTAAAACTAAACATTTTCTACTAAAGTGTTTTTAAAATTAATTTTAAAAGGTAGGATCTTGAGTTTTCTTGACAATTTAATACCCATTTTGTCATTTGAAAGTTATAAAAAATCAGAAATGACTTAAATCTGATTCATATGTATATTAATGAAAAGATACGAGTTCATCTTAACCCTTTTGTGCTATGGTTTTATTAAAAAAAAACTTTAAAATTTTATACGTAAGTATTCTTAATTTACAAAAAACATTTAAATTATTAGTTTAATCTTTCGGACACAATTTTTGCCTAAAAGTACAAGTTTTAAAAACGAATTATAACGCCAATATTTTATTTTTTATTTTTATAAAATGCCATTTTCGCAGTAGACAAATTCCTAAACTTTAATAAAATAATAATTTGAAAACATTCTCTCGATTATCTTCTGATGACGATAGCATTCTTCAGCAAATATTTATAAATCATTAGTACAGTGTCCGTCATAAAGTTGGAGCCATATGGCAATTTTTTTTATTGTTGAATTTAAAAAAAAACTTTAGGGGGCAATCACTTTTGCTTCTGAAATAACTTAAAATGCGCCAAGTCAAAGTTGACAGGTAACATCTGTCAATTGTCAAGTTCGTAATTTTGGAAAAAAATGTCCTAAAAATGGGTCAATTTGTTAAAATTTCGAAAAATGTTACTAGGAAATTATGATGCTAAAAAAAATACGAAAATATGAAATTTATTGAACATCAAAATTTCTCTCTCAAAATCGGCACATGAGCATAAAATGTGATTAGCATCATAATTTCCTAGTAACATTTTTCGAAATTTTAACAAATTGATTTTTTACCGCATTGTACATTTTCCAAAATTACAAGTTGACAATTGACAGATGTTACGTGTCAACTTTGAATTAACATTTTCCACAGGGTATTTCAAAATCAGAAAGTGATTGCCTCCAAAGTTTTTTTATTTTTAACTTTACAATAATAAAAAAATTGCCATATGATTCCAACTTTATGGCGAGACACTATATTCTACAATATTAACCAATTAATTAATCGATCTTTAAAAAATGAAACAATGGAAATCATTTATTGTAATAATAATAAATTATTATTTCTACCCCATTGTCAATAAGACAACTGCTTTCTTGATTACTAGGTGGGACTTTACACACACATGCACGTAATGTACTAGCACGCAATATACCGGGTTCTTCTTTCTTAGTTACACATTTACCCTATGTGTACTTTTTAAATGAAAAAAATCAAATCATTAGTGCTAAATAGGCAACCAGTTATACCACTACGTTATACTTGCACAAATCTGAACAAGTTGGGTTAGAATTATTTGTTTTTTTATCCAGAACTAATTTCTTTATAAATTATTAACGCAAATTACCAACAAACAATAATTTATTAACGCAAAAGATAACTAATGAAAACAAGGTTAGCAAATTAACATTTTATCAATAAACTTTAACAATATTTAATAGGTATTCATTGCTTTAATGACCTAATAAATACTCAAAGTTTCACATTGCCTTTTGAGACAATAAGCTAAGCGGTCTTGAAAGCAACGTGAAGAATTTTCAATAAATTGTGGATTCATTTCATTACATGCAGTGCGTATACGATTTTTTAATTCGTCTAAGTTTTGAATGGGTACATTATTATAAACTTTGCCTTTTAGGTTACCCCATAAAAAAAAATCATTAGGAGCCAAGTCTGCTGATCGGGGTGGCCACAAAATAGTACCAAATTTTCCAATCCAGCGTCTTTCAAAAGTGTCGTTTAAAAAGTTTTTTAATATATTTGTCGAAGGTGCCGGAGCACCATCCATTTGCCACCAGGGTTCAATAATATTAAACCTTTGAATTGCTGGAACTATGTACTCTCGTAATAAACCCAAAAACTTTACAGCTGTTAAATTTCTATCGAAAAAAATTGGGCCAATAAGAGAGTTATTTACTCATCCTATCCAAACATTAACCTTTTGGGAATACTGTGTTTGAGTTAAGTTTTGGATATAAGGATTGGTACAGGACCAGTATCTGGATTAATAAAAGGGACATTTGTGATTTTTTTATGGAAAAATAAAGGATTAGTACAAACCGGAAATGTTGAGAGTTGACCTTCCCATTGATAGTAAAGGTAGTTTCATCAGTAAACATTATCTTACTTAACATTTCTTCATTTTCATTCAACGAATTGAACATTGTTTCACAAAAATCGGTACGCTTTATTTTATCTTCCTCGGTAAGTTGTTGATGATTTGAAATTTTATAGGGTTTATGCTTAAATTCTATTAGGGTTCTGTATACCGAGCTATACGAATTTACAAAATGTTTAGCCACATCTAAAAGTGACCCTGTAGGCCGTTCCTCAACATAACAAAGAATATTTATTTTTATTTCTTCGGTTAGAATATGATTGTGTGAAAGGATTATTTAATAAATAATTGGTTTATTAAGAAATTTTCTCCCTACAGTATAGGCCGTCGTGTTTGCACTGATACGTCTAAATATGCAATCTTATATTGGGCAGTTTGGGGGGGTTTAGAGTTGTCTGTTCTGTTTTGGTATCTGTGTATTCTAAAACACCTCGTTGGCTCGCAAAAATGATACGTTCTTTTCCTATTAAATCTTCGTTGTGAAAGGGTGTACTTGGAAAATGCTGTCTAAAAGTTGAACAATTGGACACGTGCTTAATAATAACAAGTAAAGTAAAATCGTCCCATTCTAATTAGGGAATAAATCTTTGGTTACAATTCCTGTGTAAGTAGCTTTCTTTTTTTACTTTCCTTTGTTTTAAGAAAATATTTGTTCTTACGGGTTCTATTAAGAATTAATAGAACCCGTAAGAACAAATATTGCTTAGAATAAGCACCTTTTCTTCGGTATTTCCTTTTGTTTTGGTCGTTCGTTTGACGTACTCCGTTGTAATTTGTCGCTGGATATTAGATGAGGGTTGTACTGGCAATATTAATACTCCAAAAATTATAACCTATCGAAGTGGATATCACACCACCGTTGGAATTTACTGGAAAACTTAGTAAACTAATTACAAAGTCAACTATACTTATATAGTTAATCGACTTCCCTGGAGGCCATCGTCGAGTCAAGGCTACCACTCAAGATAAGCCGGTTATCTACTCATTGGTGCAGCCCAGCAACTGTTATCAGTAGAGTCCATTTTGATTTCTTTTCTTCGTGGATACTCAAATACTAGATTTGGGTACGAGAGCTGTTATCTCTACCGATTAACTGTCGAACCCGGAAGACTTCCTAGTTAAACGAGCTAAGTTATTTCTTTATGCATGTCGTTAATTAATTTTGTCGCGTTATATGTATTTTTCTATTTTGAGTTGCTTACAGAGCTATAAAAGCACCCAAATGAGTTCTTTTATAGAAATTTGAGTTCTTTTATAGAAATAGAACCGTTTTTATTCCAAACGGTAGTAACACTGATAACGTCCAAGCTGTCATTACGTTCGGTGTGCATTAATTTAAATCATAATTAATGTTCAGTAGATTTATTTATCTACTTATTTTTATTTCCACATATTTTTTTTAATAAAACATATGATAAATGTACTAATTAAACTTAAACTAGCATTTAAACCAAAGTTTAATAAAAATATTGCCACCTTAGCAATTACACTTTAAAATTTCTTAAATTTAAAAACTCGCGAAATTTTATTTTAAAATCATTCTGAAAACCCAAAATAGAAAAATAGTATAAAGAATACGTTTAAGAAGGCATTTTTGTACTCGTCTTATAAAATGCGTCTTCTGAAACTAGTTCTTTAATATACTATTGTATCGTGGTTGAAAGTTTAACAACGTACCTTTTTGGGGCCTATTCTTATTCTTATGCTGACCACTTTCTCCTTTACGGCAGATACTGCCAATTTTCACAAAAATGCTACACATCTGACTTACAGTCTGATCAAAAGGCTCATAAAAAAATACCACCGCAGGCATAAAAAATCTTAAAAATTTGCTGGTCTATTCACGAAAACTTTTTTTTCCAAAATGGAAATTGCACGGCAGTCAGCAAGCTCTAACAAGAATTCATTTAGTAGAAAGGATGAAGAACTTGCAAAATTTGAAACGTAAAAAACACAAGACAATTAGGAAAGAAACATATGCTACACAGCTTATATTCTAAGCTAAAATTCGTGTTAGCTGGGTACGTTGTTACAATATTTTCATGACCGAGAAAGGTATTTTGCAATACACTTAAATAATTTGAGTATTTTTTTCAAAACTTTTTTTAATTTTTCTTTACTCCATTGAAAATTTATATACATCAACAGTCATATTTTTGATTAATTTCGCGTTAAAAACTAAAAATAAGTCGTAAAAAGAAATATTTCGCTGTAATTTAATTGTATATTCATTTATTCGCATGTTGCAATAATTTCTAGAATACGGTTAAATCCGAACTTTGGTATTTATAGCGCCCAGTTAGTCTAGTTGTTAAAACTTTGTGATGTCCATTAATGAAATACTTTAAGAGCACTCAAAAAAACTAATGTAATTACAGTTACTGTAACACTATCACATTACATTTATCTGTTGTTGTTGAAAAGAAAACCTGATTAGATAATAAAAGAGAATGATTATTAGTAATGTACGAAAATTACAATAAAAAACAGAAACAATTAATTTAATGAACTAAATAAGTAATTATGTTTGTTTTTGTTTCTTGTTTATTCTCCTTGAGAGTAAACAAATAAATACCGGTAACCGCAAGATTACTAAATAACTACCACAAACAAATGCAGGTAAAGTAAAAGATAATAATTAAGAATAAACTTTATTACAATCATTAGATGCTAAATTCTTAATCTATGTTTTAATAAAAAGACAATCTGTCTAAATTTAGATATCGAATCAGAATACTTTAAATAAAATAATCTCAAAAAATTCAAAATTCTTTAGTTGTTGTCCATAGTTAACTTAAACCGAGGTTAGTGACAATTGGTACATGCTGAATTACCATTAAAACAATAATTAAATTTAAAAAATCTAGTTCGGATACTGCTATATATTAATCTGAATAATTTTCATAATATTATTCAATTAGGTTGAAATTTAACTGTCTTATCACAAAGGAACAATGTTGTTAAAAACAAGCACCGTTTAGATCAATCTCTGTTAGATCTACCTACGTAAAACTTAAAAAAATAAATTAATATTAATCTAAAAAAGTTTAAAAGTTGATTAACCATCCGAAAAGATTATCCATTTTCTGAATATAAAAAATATTATTTGTTGTACCGAATTTAGAAAAGCGTTACGTACACTTATAAAAAAGAACTGACTTGTTAAAATTATAATTAAAGAAAAACCTTGTTGATTTCAAGACAGCTTGTATTTTGGCAGAATAAATTGTCACGTAAATATATATCATACTAGACAATATATTTAATAAGGTAAGTGAATTGGTACCATTGTTTACTTTATGTATTAATTAAACTGTTTGCAATTTTGTTTCGTAAACAGTATTTTTACGATTAGTTATTGAAGCTACACTGCAGTCGTTTTCTTGATTAAAAAAATGCTTCTTTTCTACAGCCACGCGCAAAATAACTAATTACTATACGAAATCGCAAAGTCGATAAATGCCGCTGAGTTTTATTTTGCGCTCTATAGCGAACATGGAAACAAAACGTTTGCTTATTTTATCAAATATGCTATACATGTATCGTGGCAACGGAAAACAATTGAACAGCGACGATTATTATATGTCAAATTCGGCAAAAGTTATTTGTCAGTATTTTAATATTGTGTCAGTTTATACATTTCACTTTCTATTTGGTGTCGTAAAATAATAAGTAATTATTAGTGACGCAGATTGTTTGAAAACAAAACAGCTAATAATTTTTTTAATAGTTTTAATTAAGACTAATCAATTAATTAACTGTTAGTTCATTTTAAGACATTAACTGATGAAGCTACGGCGAAAAGTCTTAATTAAAACTATTAAAAAAATTATTAGCTGTTTTGTTTTCAAACAATCTGCGTCACTGAATAACTAAATTACAGCAGCCTTTAAAACCAAAATCAATTAACAATAACAAATACCTAATAATTCAGTCATTATGGAGAGCGAAAGTGATGATCATTTCTTTACCCCGTCTGATATTTCTGAAGCAGCCAAATCTGCAACTTTAAATTTACTCTCAGCAAAGTCTAGAAGTAAATACGAAAAACAATACTGACTGTTTGAAACTTGGTGCAATGAAAAGACTGTGACGAGACTCTCTGCCTATTTATCAGAAAAATCGAAAGTAATGAAGCCACCTACACTTTGGGCAATTTTATTTATTGTTAAAATCGACAATACACATATTATCTGAATTACGAAAGATGAGCCATACGTCATCACTGTTCGAAACTATCAAATACACAAGTTCAATTTCCAGTATGTGCTGTTTTACAATCAAAACAAAGATGAATGATAATGAGAACGCGAGAAAAAAAAAAGTAATTCCCCTCTTTATTTGTTTTACCAATTATGACTTCAGTTGTATTTTTAACAAATAATCTCTGTTTTACTGATCCTGTGTCTGACAATTACAACGATCATAACCTGTCATTATTATCTTTTATTGTTTGCCAGTTTTATTCATAAAAACAGTGCTTTTCAGAACTCACACTGCGTATATAATTGAGCAGCTATGTCTGCTAAGGGTAAACTTTACGTTCCCAAAGTTAACAGGTAATGTTCAAATTAACACATAAATTATTTTTGTAATAATAATTTCTTAATCGATAGCGTGTCGCAAATGCATTGGAAATTTCTCATGCTAAGGTTAACCGAATAGTTTCTCGTAGGAAGCAGAACCCCATTCTACGAAGTTCTAGTGAAACGAGAATGCGAAAGTAGAACGCTGTATAATATGTTCTCACAGAGTAAGTTAGGTTTACTATTGTTCTAAATTGTTCTAATATTTTTATTTTGTAGAAAAACATTACCATTCTGATGTTAAACATTGAGATACAGGTAAAGCACATTCTTTTAAGTAACAGTAGTTTAACTCGGACTCTACGTGAAATAGAATTTAAATTCAAAAAAGAATCTAACCGCAGAGTTTTGGTAAAAAATTGGATGTAGCGCAAATGCGACTTAAATTTCTGAGAGAATATATTGTGATGAAGGAAATTTTTACTTTTGGTTTTAAAATTTTATTTGAAATTTATTTAATTAAATTTTTCTCGAACACAACTAAATTCTGCTCTGTCTCTCAGGGTTCTATATTTTACCAGGTAAAGGTGCTTTACATGCGTATGAAACTTTATTTAATATCAATTTTAATGAATTCATAAATAATAACTCTGTTCAAGCTCGGAATTAATGGTTACCTTTAATTTACTTTAGCACATTTACTTTTCATGCCCCACCTGATGTTTTCAATTTAAAAAAAAACAACACCAACTCATGATACAACAAAGAAATGTTTACTTATACATACGAAATTAATAAACATAAAGCAATTTAATTGTAAACCGCGCAACGCTGTAAACCATCGTTCACCGGGACAACGTGGTTATGAACACCAACTCCGACCGTTATTTGACAATTGGTTATGTGCGCTAATGATACTTTCCAATAACTAACTTAAAATTAACTACAACACTAACCTGGTCATTTAGTCTAACTGGTAAGTGCTTTTCTTATCGTATGGCTTGTGGTTCTTGATTTTCCCTTTTTTTCTGTTAGGTAACCGATCTTCTCCTCGGCTCTAGCTGTTGGAACCAGACGACGTACTCGCTTTCTAGGTGTCTTTTCTCTCTACAGCTGCTTTCCAGAAATTTATTTTCGATACGAAACCATCACATTCTTTATACAGGGTCACTGGTAATTGGATACATTCCTTTGGACATATGATAGAACAAGAGGTAAGGAGTAAATTTAACCCTAATGTGTATTATACAAAACTCAATGGATTTTAAGATATTTCGATTTTCAATTTTTTTAAAAAGTTAATGTTAATATGTTAAAATATAATTTTCAAAAAATTTACTCCAACTTTGTGGAACTTTTTGATGGAATACTTGCCCAACACTATGGTCTTCTGTATGGAATAAAAATATCCCTTAGCATTTTCCATCATGTGATAATTTCAAAGAAAAACTTGTACAAAATAATTTTCAAAATCAGATGTGATAATTCTTTGAGGTTTTTCAAATAATTCTCAACGCTTCTTGCGAACAAATTGTGTTAAAACTTCCTTGTTGCAATAGCTATCAAACAAACTGCGAATCTTAAACAAACCGTTAACAGTTTCAAAAACAAAATAGTAAAAATGAAGCAGTCGACGGTATTTATTTAACTGCTGTCCACCATTAAACCTTATACCTTATGGGAGCCCCTATTACGTATACACGCACGGCAGGGTCTTCTTATTTCTGTTTTTGCCACTCTGGTGGTCAATGTATTCCGTATAGATGCGGTAGCGTCGACTATCCTTTGTCTAAGATCAAGCCTTGTATTGACTGGGGTTGCGTATACTGTATCTTCATGCGACTCCATACAAAGTGATCCAGAGGAGTTAAATCTGGACTTCGCTCTAGCCAAACTATTAGGCCTGCTCTTCCAATCTAACGGTTAGGGAAACGTTCATTCAGCAAATTCCGTACCGTTAGCCTATAATGCGCTGGACAACCGTCGTGCTGAAAAATCATTCGCGCTCTGGCGGCTAAAGGAACATCTTCTAGAAGCTCCTGCAGGTGATTTTCTAGAAAATCTTCATAGATCTCTCCGTTCAAATGTTGAGGTAAAAAGTAAGGCCCTATTAAATAGCGGCCAACAACTCCCATCCATACATTTTCTGAAAACTTCCTTTGGAAACTAGTTTCCCTTATTAAATGTGAATTTTCTTCCGCCCAATAGTGCATGTTATGAAAATTGGTTATGCCCTCGCGATTAAATTTAGATTTGTCCGTCCATAAAATGTTGGTTAAGAAGTTTTTATCTTCTGCATCTGAATTTAACATAAAGCGGCAGAATTTCCAGGATAACCTTTATCTAAGCCCTGGACAGGGATATGATGGTAAGGATGGAATCCAACTCCGCGTATCGTAGACCAGACTTTTCATTGTGACGCACCAGTTTGCCGCGCCACTTTAGCAGTTGAAGTGCCTGGTTATCCTCAAAATGGATTAATATTTCTTCTTCATCATCTGGTTGATATACGCGAGGAGCACCGGCGTCCACTCGCCGACGTTTCACTGAACCATTTTCTGCGACATTTCGATATGTCGTACTAAATACACGAACATTCGGTGTGCGACGGTTTGGAAAGCGACGTTCATATTCCCGACGAGCTGCTGCAGCATTCCCATCGCAATATCCGTATACAAATAAGATGTCGGCGTATTCTGCATTGCTATAAGCGGCCATTTCAGTTAAACAACAATAACAACGAAAATCTGCAAAACCGAACTTAAAGAACTTTATACAACTAGTTATAACAAAGAATCTTCAAATATGAACTTAAGACTGTCAAAAAGTTATACGAGTGAAACGTCATATTCTACCTTCAGTTGTTTATCCGCTCATTTCACATGGAAAACGTATAAGGTTTAATGGTGGACAGCAGTTAAATAAATTCCGTCGACTGCTTCATTTTTACTATTTTTTTTTGGAACTGTTAAGGGTTTGTTGTAAGATTCGCAGCTTGTTTGATAGCTATTGCAACAAGGAAGTTTTAACACAATTTGTACGCAAGAAGCGTTGAGAATTATTTAAAAAAACCTCAAAGAATTGTCACATCTGATTTTGAAAAATTATTTTGTACAAGTTTTTCTTTGAAATTATCACATGATGGAAATGCTAAGAGATATTTTTATTCCATACGGAAGACCATAGTGTTGGGCAAGTATTCCATCAAAAAGTTCCACAAAGTTGGCGTAAATTTTTGAAAATTACATTTTAACATATTAACATCAACTTTTTTAAGAAAATTTGAAAATCAAAATATCTCAAAATCCATTGGGTTTTGTATAATACATATTAGGGTTAAATTTACTCCTTACCTCTTGTTCTATCAGATCTCCAAAGGAATGTATCCAATTACCAGTGATCCTGTATAAGGAAATTTTCCATTTATTCGAAATTGTTCGTAAGTATAATTTTATTAACTTGTATTATTTAGTTTTAAATTTGCACTTGTGTTATATAACTTAATTTCTATTTATTTATTTCGGTGTAACTCAAATTCGCGTCACGATTTATTTTATTAAACTTCACGTTTTGAATTTTGGGACGTCACACTATTTTGCTCTTTTTCTAAATTTTATTTTGACGTTTGCGTCCTATCTTTAACGCGTCTAATTTTTAAGAGCTCCTAAAGGTCTGTACGCTCTTGTATTTATAAATATTTTAAACCAGGCCTACTTGATTGCCTGTAATTTTTAACTTTAACGGTTTTTTTCTAAAACTTTTCACTGCCATCTGCGGTGTTTCTATTGGATTTATTCTTTTTCAATTAGAATTTTGTATTTCTTTTATTATTTTTCTGTAATTAAACAAAATTACATTCATTAATTTAGAAACTGTTTGTTTAGTCCAACCGTCATTTTCTTTTTCTTTAAGAACTTTCCACCAGAACGCAATTCGTCTTCAAAATTTTCCAATTTCCTAATCCTAATTAGGGTAATTTTTTTCACAATTAATTCGTAAAAACACCTGTATTTGGATTCTTTTTCGCGCTGTAAATTGTTTTCCAATTAGTTTAAAAACTGAACACATTGTTTTCACCCGCACTTCGTTATCTTAGTGTTTCAATTTTGTTTAACAAACAATGACCATGACATGCTTTTTGTTTTCTTAGATTATACTACTAATACTAATTTTTTTAGATTTTGATGCCGGATTTGGTACTTGGAGCTGCTAGAACTCCCCGTACATCTTCCGACTATCACGCAACTTTACAAAATTGGGCTATTTTCAACTAGAATCATCGTGGGACTCAGTTCAAACACTATCTTAGGCTCAGGAACATGGATAACATTGCAATATAAACAATTTAAATTTAACCCTATGGCGTCAAACTTTTTTTCTTGATGAAACGGGGATTTATCCAAAGAAAATCTAGAAAAGTCTTGGCAAGATAAAAGCAGTGAAAGTGTGAAGAAACTGAAAGGGTATGATGCAGGAACTAAACATCGTTTTATCGATAATGCTTTATTAATGGTAAACTCTTTTGTTTGTATGACGCCGCTACTGCTTGACGTTCTCTCCAAAGTGAGGGTGGCTAAAAGACCTAAATCCAAAAAGTTTACATGATGGTTGTATATAGTTGTAATTAGTTATAATAAACAATCAAGCTAAGTTTCTAATAAATTATTTTTACTGCACTAAACCTTAAATGAAAAGGATAATGGATAATGTTCCATATCATTCGACACTAATATATAAAAGTTCTCTAAAGAAACTTACACTCCGCAACACTATAAGTTGTAATAAATATATGTTTTCCAAATATTTTTTTCAGATTGTGTAAATAAATAGTTTTGTTTGCCTATTTTATCTCTTAAATAATTTTTAGTAAATAAAAAAAATCTAACCTAGAAGTGACAATTTCGGGACAATTTCAGATTTCTAGTAGGCGGTTCATTATTTTTATTTCTTGTTACATAAAGAGCTATTTGTTGTTTTTTCTGTTTCTAAAACTGTTTAAAATGCACGTCATGTATAAAAAAAAATTGACATCAACAATTCAACAATATGTTATTTATCTATTAATATTAATCGGCTTCCAAGTCTGGCCTGTTGCGCTCAGAAAAATTCGCCCGCGAGTACATTCATTTCACAATTCTCCACGAGTTTTCTGTATGTATCGTTTACTTAATGTTAATTTTTCTCATTGATTTTTAGGTAAAAATGAAAATAAAAAAAAGTAGAGTTATCAGAAAATTATTATCTATGTCGCGCAGGACTCAAAATTTAGGCTTATAAGGAAATCTATTTTTCTATTATTTTACGTTTTAGTTACATTAAATAAAACGAAGACAAAAATAAAAAAATAGTTCCTGCACGACATAAATAATAATGTTAGCTAATTTATTAATTGTAAACCCAAAAGCTATACCAAAAACAGCTTTTTTTTTTAGGATATTCTATTTTTTTATTTTTAACAAATTATAAAAAATAAAAAGACAGCGGGCGGCCCGTTGTACAAAATCCGATAGCGCCTTGCTTAAACTTTCGTGCGCACGCAGTCCCTCCCTAGCTCCCTAGCGAGTTGTCCCACTTAAGTTATACCTTATACAGGGTGTTTCCTAACCTCTTTGACAAAATGAAAGCGCTGAATCCTCCCTTAATTTTAAGACGAAAATGTGGTATACATTTTTTCCGAATGTCGCTTCGTTTTTGAAACACAGGGCGTTGAAAAAATAAAAATGTATGCGATTTTTTTATTATTATTAATTAGCGGAATACAATATTCCAGTGATATTTGGTACACATAATAAGAAATTTAAGTACTTTACTTTATGCCCATTTTGAACTTACCAATTAGTTCATAAAAATTATGTATGCAGTACAAATGCATTGGAAAACAATTCAAAAGGCTATTTAAAAATGTCAAACAGAAAACAAAACCAATGTCACGAAAAAAATAAATGTTGTTGCCATGGAAGGAAGTAAAGCCTACTCTTCATTTGAAACAACAAAATGATAAAAATAAGAAAAATTGTACTTCCGTCTCTAAACAAATTGGATAAATCAAAATACTAATTATCATCTTTCAAATATTTTTAGTCGGCTCAGAGTTGGTCGATTATTTATCAAAATAATAATTATTATTGCTGTACTATAACTATTGAGTAATTAGTAACATTAGCAATCCCATTTTTCTCTAAAACCGAGAAAAAAGCAAGAAACGTAATTTGTTTAAAATTAATTTTTACATTAGAAAAGATAAAAATATTCAATGCTTAACAGGTCCGTATTATTTATTTTTGCGAAATTACGGTATTAGTTACCGGAATCTCCGCCAATGAACTAATTGGTAAGTTCAAAATGGGCATAAAGTAAAGTACTTAAATTTCTTATAATGAGTACCAAATATCACTGGAATATTGTATTCCGCTAATTAATAATAATAAAAAAAACGCATACATTTTTATTTTTTCAACGCCCTGTATTTCATAAACGAAGCGACATTCGGAAAAAAATTATACCACATTTTTGTCTTAAAATTAAGTGAGGATTAAGCTAGCTCCTTCATTTTGTCAGAGAGGTTAGGAAATACTCTGTATAAGCATGAGCTTTTTCGTTAAACGGGTACTTGGTTCGGGATACCTGCCGCTAATAATGAGTAAATCCGCTTCTATAATTTAACCGCCAAAGAAACCGCTTTGGTTATTCTCTCCCCGACCCGCAAGTTGCAGAGATACCGCTTTATGTTTCCTTGATTTTCCATTCCTCCCCTCCGTGTATTTTATTTGGAGTGACGCATTTTCTCGTCTTAAGTACACCACTCAAACAGTTACCCAAGTTAGCATAGCGCATTTTCGTGTGTCAACTTGGCCATTCCTCTTCATTTTTTCAATCCGTGTATTGTGTTTGGGGTGACGCATTTTCGCGCCTTGAATACGCTACTCAAACCGTTGCCAGGGTCGAGATAGCGCATTTTCGTATGTCGACTCGGTCACTCCCACTACCTATCGCATCCCTTAACAGACCGCCGTTGACCATTGCTGTGACGTTTATACGATCGAAAGGCTATAATTTTTTATTTGATTTTAGTTTTTAATATTAAATCATACGCATTTGCTTGATGACATAGGGCTCATCTTTCCTGATTCAGATAGTACATGATAATATTGATATTAAACAATATAAGAAGCAAAAAATCTAAAATTTTTACGCAAAAAAACATAAAAAAGTTCTTACAAGAAGCGCCTGATGAATATTATCTACTGAAAAAAAAATGTTCTCGTTAAAATGACTATCGACGACATTAATGATAAAGACTTGATGCCTATTGTAAAAGTTTCAGATTCGAAGAAGTTTTTACATTAACTAATACCAATAACAACACCGATTATTTGTCGTTTTATACCTCAGGTCGATTTTCCTTAAACATCTAAAAGGGAGTTGCCATAATCAAGTTGTTGGGATGAATTCTATTGCAAAAATTCCCAGAGAAATACCTACATATTTAAATTTACCGAACCCCGAATTATATACTGGTCAGTGCATTAGGCGAACATCACCTACTTTGTTAAGTAATGGAAGCGCCAATTTAATCCAACTAAAACGTCATGGGGTATAGAAAAGTTCGAGTGTCGCAGAAGGATATATAAATACGCAATAAGCAATAAAATTGAAATAACTCAGAAGATTTTGGGTTTATCGTGTTCATCTACATTGGTTGTTCGCTCACCAAAAACTGATGTAACTAGCAACATTTTAAGTACAACGGCTGCATCCACATCGATTTTTGAACCATCAATAACAGAAGAAATTTCAATCAATCCATCTTCTGGATCGAATATAATATTAAATAATTGTAATAATTGTTTATTTACTTTTAATATTAATAAATAAGTATAGATTATTACCAACTAAAATGTCAGATATATGTACTCTTAGAACAATAAGAATTCTTATTGTAATCACAAGAAAAATAATTTTGCTTCATGTCGCGCGGCTACATTCTTTCTCAAGCGGCAATCCCTTACTTTGGGCTCTAAATACACAAATAACTACTATATTCAATTTTGTTTTATATTATTGCGATTACTTTTTTGTCCTTGTAACGAAGGTTGGAAATACTTAGAAAAAAATAAGTTAAGATGTATACTTACAACGTTAGAATAATAACGAAGACGCATTTTATAAGACTAGTACAGTTTACGAAACTACGAGTTGTTAAAATGCCTTCTGAAACGAATTCTTTACACTATTTTTTCTATTTTGGGCTTTCAGATTGATTTTTAAATAAAATTTTACGTTTTTTAAATTTAAGGAATTTTGAAGTATAATTGCTAAGGTGGCAATATTTTCATTAAATTTTTGTTTAAATGCTAGTTTAAGTTTAATTAGTACATTTATTATAAGTTTAACTTTAAAAAAATGGGTGAAAATAAAATAAGTAGATAATTAAATGTACTGAACATTAATTACGAGTTAAATCAAATCACGGTGAACGTAACGACAGCTTTGATGTTTAATATCAAATCAGTGTTACCACCGTTCGGAATAAAATTGTTCTATTTCTATAAAAGAACTCATTTGGGTGCTTTTATAGCTCTGCAAACAACTCAAAATAGAAAAAATGTTTTTCTTGAAAAACTAAAATTTGATAATTTTTTATTTACTTATTGAAAAATTCAAATTCATTTGCAACTAATTATTTAAAGTTAAACTGTAGCTGTTCGTTGCAGAAAGTAAAATGTGATCATTCGTTTTTAAACTAATCCAAAATCATTCTTAATAATATGTAAATGTTAAAAGGTTTTGTACTTAACTATGGGTAGAACTTTAAAGCTAACTATCGATTAATGAAGAGTTATATGTGTTAGAAATACAAATCTGTAAAATGCGCTCCAGCGTAAAAGTACAGGTAAAGGCACAGTCCATTTATTCAAGTGACGAGTTCTAAGTATTATAGTGATCTTCAAATTAAACAAGATATATGGCACACTATATTGTAAGCACATATACCCCATCCGAACAACCAACGGTTGCACGTTATTATTTGTGTACCAATATTATGATGTTCTTTTTACTAGGAAACTTGATAAAGTTATCATTTAGGAAAAACAAAATATACTTAAATAATTAGTATTCTATGTTTGATTAATAACGATGCCTATTTATGCATTTGAAAAGCATGTCTGACTTCAACCGTCAAATATTTATAATGTTGATTTGTTTACATTTTGAATTTGTGCTGTCAACTTCATATTACAGTAAATGTTAAACCAGTTTTAGAAACAATCTGAGTCTACGACTTTGATTGTCAATACTTTGAGCAAGAATCGAACTACACTCTTTAAATTTACGTTCGTTTATACAATTTATAACCTAAATTATTTTCTGAAAATGTCATAGTCAGATGTCATATGATATACATAACAACGTTGGGCATAACGTCACTATTTACTAACTTTTTTAATGACGTGCAACCGTTGGTGGTTTGAATAAGGTATGAACCAATAATAATTTTAGATGTCGCACCAACTGTTTGTTGTAGATTAGTGTTACCTATCATTCATGAGATTAAAGGCGCACCTGGTAAATATGTTAACTTACACTTGATTTTCTCCTTCCTGAAGAGTACTAAAAAACAGTTGTCAAGTACTTTTCCGTGTTCGTTTGCAATAATTTTTACAAATTCTGTAATTTACACCACGCAATTGGAGATCTCTTTTAAGTTAACATAAATACACCACCATTTGGTTAAATACTGTTTCAATCGCGTTTTAGAACCTAAAGACAAAAATATTTGTGTTTCGCATCATAATTGTTTTTTTTTTCAAGTGATCTAATTTAGTTTGTACATTACTGTTTAAAACTAATATGTGCATCAAAAATATGACGAATAATAGATATCTATATAACCCTCATTATACGTAGTGTTATTATTAAAAACCATTATTATTGACTTGGAGTTGAAAAAATCCAAGAGAAGAATTTATTATATTATTAATGAAAAAACAACAATTTTCCGATTTTACGAAAAATGAGTTCTGAATTTAACGTTGATTTACGTTGTGTACCAATAATCCCAACAATTTCTCTTTTTTTAATTGGATTGGGACTTGAGGGGCAGAATATTAAAAAAAGAATTGAATTATAACATTTTCCAGATTTATTTTCCTTTTAACTTTTCACCGCCTCAACCAAAACGTCAGCTTTTTGAAATTCGATGACATTTTATCGAGAAAAAACAATTTATAAACAAGCTAACGATACAATTGCCAATGCACATTGCAATGAGAATTGTATGGGCCTGAACGTTTGGGTCTGGATAAAAACGTCAGCTTTTTTGGCTTTGGTAACTAAACCATACCTTAGAAACCTGTCTGCAAAAAGCTGACGTACAATTTGAAAAAATATATTGCATCCAATATTGTATGGGCCCAAATCTAACGGTGAACTTTTTTGGGCCTCATGTCGCGGATCTGCACGTTTCATAGCATTCTACACCTAAGATCTAAAAAGCTGACATACAAGTTTCCCGACACATTATGTCACGGGCCCACGGACTAGCAAGGTAACGTATCTTGGAAAAAGTTAAAACACAATTTTTTTTTTTTTTTTTTTAAAAATTTTTTTTTTTTTTTTTTAAAAAAAAAAAAATAAAAAAAAATTTTTTAAAAAATTTTTTTTTTATTTATAAAAATTTTAAATATTTTTTTTATAAATATTTAATAAAAAAAAAAAAAAAAAAAAAAAAAAAAAAAAAAAAAAAAAAAAAAAAAAAAAAAAAAAAAATTATTTTTTAAAAAAAAAAAAAAAAAAAAAAATTTTTTTATAATAAAAAAAAAAAAAAAAAATTTAAAAAAAAAAAAAAAAAAAAAATTAATAAAAAAAAAAATTTTTTTTTTATTTAAAAAATAATTTTTTTTTTTTTTAAAAAAAAAAAAATTTAAAAAATAAAAAAATAAAAAAAAAAATAAAAAAAAAAAATAAAATTTTATAAAAAAAAAAAAATAAAATAATATTATATATTTTTTTTTTTTTTTACAGGGGGGGGACAAGAATCAATTGCTAAAACAATTGCTGACCCGGCGCCTCTTTCACAATTTCTTCTACATCTTCTCTGCTGGGTGTTTTCGCCTGCTTAAGTTGATAACCAACAGATTGTTTTTTCAGAAAAGTATGAATTTTCAAAAATCTTGATACATCTCCGTTTTCATCAAATTGTAGCATCTATTTAACCATCAAAAACATTGACCAAAGTGAAGAACTAGACAATTTCTTTGACTATAAAAAAATGAGTAATGATTACATCAAAGGAATATTAATGCCCAAAGGCACCAATGCATACTAGGATAAATCCCTATTCTAAGTCGGGCTCAAGTCTAAAATCTATTTTATACTGTTGCACCAACTAAAAATGTCAATCCTATGATACGAATTGATCAAAGATCCTAAGTTATCAATTTCTACGATTTAAGACAAACATTTTAACCTCAAATATTTGACAATTGCCAAAATAGATGTAATTTTATAAGGTATTTTAATGCGCTGTCAGTCAGCTGTCAAAGACCTTTAAAAATGGCTGCTGTAGAGCAAACTTACGTATAATTAGATGGATTTTATCATTGAGTTATAGGATTTTAATATAGTTTACTGGTTTAATTGATTTGTAATGTACTATAATGCTAGCATTTGGTTGTGTAGTGAACTGTGGCAGTAGAGGAAATCGTGACAGTGTTAAGTTTTTTAAAATCCCTGTTATTTGTAATTTTAAACATAAATTGAGTTAAAATAGTCTTTCATAGATTCTATAACTAACTTAATTAAAACAACAAACTAATAAAACAAAGTTTGTTTGCCTACAGACCCATTTTGGCAAAAGCGTTGATGTGCCTTATGTATTTTAATAGATGTGTTGTTCATGCATAAGCGATTTGTCCGTCCATTATCAAAATTCAAATGTTTCGAAAAAACTTCTGCATCTCCGATTTAAAAATTACATACTAAATAAAGAATTAAGAATAAAGAGGTAAACTCTTCAGTTGATAGCAAATTAACTATGTTTGTTCTTCAACAAGTGTTACAGTGTTTAAAAATAGAAGTTAGTAATTCTTTGAATTTAGGCTTACTACAAAAGCAAAAGAATTTCAAAACAACTTTTCGTGGCAACCAAAAATAATAAATTGCAATTTACTGCTGTGTGTATATTTTTATTTCAAAAGTTGACATTGAACTGAAGGTACCTACAATTTGTTATAACTACGAGTGTTTAAAAAATCGTTTAAATTTTGGATTATAATAAAAAATGTCTTAGTAGGTACTTACAATACATTTACCCATATTGTAACATGACTCTACATTACCCCGATACGTATGAACGTGCAGGCGCAAAACATCCGTGTGCCGAAACGTCTTAGGGCCAAAAAGGCGATGTTGAAACTGCGGCGCCAAAACGACCTAGCCTAAAAAATGCATGTTAAACATTCGTTTTATAGAAATTAAATGAGATGACTGTAACTAAGCGAGAGACAGCGTCAATTGTAGGTACTCATTCCCGTTCAAAATCTGAATTGATTACTAGGTAATAGAAAATGTAGTTCAAGTAGCCAGTTGAGTCGATTCTTAATTAATCTTGCAAAAGTTTTATTACGCATGATATTAGAGAAATTGGTCTAAATAAAATAAGTAGATGTTTATTTTTATTAGGCTTGTGAATCGAGCAGATTATAACTTCTATCAGGTTTAGTACATACTTTCAATTTATAAACCAATCATTCAAAAATTTTGAATAATTGTCTTTTTGCAATTTCGGCAATATGTTTAATCATTGAGTAAGTGATGTAGTTTTACTCTGGTGCTGTAGATTTTGATATTTTAATAGCTAACTTCGTTCGTCCTCCTACTAGAATAAGAATACACAGTTGTGCGACAATAAAATAGAAGGAGCGTTTAAGAAGGGATGCGATGCTGTTACGTTGTAACTTTTGTTTATTCTTTTATTAATCCTTCATATTACATGAAACAAATTTAATGTAGGTATTTCGTTGTTGAAACTAAATATTTAATTTTGATACACTCGGTATATGCGTTCCATATTTATCTTATTCTATGGAATGTGAATGTATTCTAGTCGACCCGAAATTTGCATTCCATTGCTAGATTTCACAGTAAAATGTAATGAATTTACCGCATGTGTATTAATTATCTTTATCTAAAAACGCAAAAGTAATTTTAGTAAGCATATTTTGTTAATATTTCTTTAATAGGGGCGTTTATAAAAAAATTACAAAAAAAATTAAATGATGACGTGCAATGTATCCGTCCATAATATTTTACGCGCTATTGCATTGGTAGATGTCGCTGGTGAACTATCTGCAGAAACCTTTATCTTCAGGTAATTATTTCTACTAAAATATAGAGGCCTCTTAAGTTTTTAAGAAAATAATACCGTTGATTGAAATATTGGTAAAGATAGTCAACCTTACGGGATTATGCGACCCCGAAATTTGTTCTAAACATCAGAGGTCGGTAGTATCGCTTTGTGCTAAGAAAATACGTCAATTGTATTGTAGAATTTACAGAACAGTATTGCCGATAAATGTGAAATAGAAAACTGTAATTTTTGCTGATAGTTTATGCTAAGGTACGACATTGTTGCCAATGCATCATGCCGTTGATTGAAATATTGGTGCATTGAGTCAATGTTGACAAACAAACAAAAACATGCGTTCTACAATATACAAGAATTTATTGATTTTTGTCGACGTACTAATTAAATGTGTGTCCTTTGTTATATATTTTTTTTCTATTGTCTGTTAATTGTTCAATGTAATAATATTTATTTGTATCTTTCTTACGTAAGGTTATAACAATGGTTATACCATCATGACAAACACATATATGTACAAAGATTGTATACATACACATGTGAATAAAGTTTATTATTATGAAAAAAAACCTGCAGATTTAAAAGTATTAATTTCGTAAAAGAAATCGTTGAAAAACGTTCTTCCAAAAAACAATTTCTTTAAATACTTTTGAAAAATTCCATACTCATATATTTATTACATTAACATCGTTTATCCGTTGAAAATGTTTTAAATCTATTAGGCTTTGAAACGCTTAATTGTTACCGAAAGGGTTACAAATTAAAATAATTGCAGGATTTACCGAAAATAATATTTATTGTAGATTTAAATTTAAACATTCATATGGCAAAACAAAATATATATATATATATATATAGTGATGATTGATTAATGATAATATTTATAATGATAATAATAAGTTGTGTAAAACAAATACTGTACCTACTATACTAAATTGCGTGGGAAAGGATTGCGGGTAGCAAATAAACGTCAATATATACATTAACCTACTAAACATGGTATTCGAAATAAAGTAATTGAGGCCTCAACCCTTTGTTTAACCATTTCTAAACATAAAATACCAATAGAAAAAAAATAAAAAATAAACCCTTCCCGCAAAAAGTTTCCGGACGCCACTGAAAAAAAAACAACCTTGACGCGACTGCCACCAATTCTGCTCACTGTACTACTTGACCAAAACAAAAGAATCTTAACCTTAAATAGTGGTACATAGGCAGAATGGCGTGCGCGTTGAGCAATTAAAAATAAATAAAGTAATAATCGGTTTCATACACAAGTTAATTATACACCGTTGCTACACCTAATAACAAATCAAAGAGCAAATTTTTTTTCTTTTTTTGGGTACGTAATTTGATCACGAACATTAAAAATCCAGTAAAAGTTGACAAAACCAACCTGCTCTTCAACAAGAAAGGGGTTCATAAATTAAATTAACTATGTAATTGTCATTATCATTTTAGTAGCGGAATGTACCATAAAACATCTGGGGGTACGTAATTTGGCCTTTGCTATCCACTAGGTACTAACTATATCCGAAGATCTCAGTAAGCTTTTACCGATTTAAGGTGTATATAAACAATAATTACTAAGTGCCCAAACCTTACACAGAGCAACCACAACGGAGCCCTCCTTGATGTTGGTATGGGTTCTGAGGAAGCTTGCCCAGCTGTTACAGTCGTAAGGGGTCCCACTTGCAGCTGACCATGTGTTGCTCAGAGGATAGTAAGTTGTGCGTACTTTGTTTATCGCTGATGGTTGGACCAATATACTTTATTTTTTCTTCAGAGAGAAACGTCCTCAAATACAAACAGACAATTGAAAGCCTAAAGAAACTTTCTTAGATTGAAACTGGCAATGAAAATTGGACCTTACCAAGATGGTGTGTGTGGCATGAAGTTAAAGTGCAAAATCCTGGTAAATCCAGATATAGAATTGGTACATAACCTAAACAAATTATTATTGCTACGGTCAATTCTATTTATAATTACAGATGACCCATAAATAACCAAATTAATGCTTGATAACTAACATGGGGAACATCATGCACTCTTATTTCAAATGCAAACGGAACTCAAAAAGTGGAAGAAAATTTATCAAAAGGCCAATTATGATAAGAGCCAAATTTCCGTTTAGAAATTTAAAAATAACGAGGGAAAAGTTTATGCAACCCAACATACGCTAATGTTATGATATATCAACAATACCGTTTAACTTAAAATATACTGTAACAGCTTACGCAAGTAAATTTCTAAATTTTGGTCATTGAAATTAAAATTTTTAACATAGAAACGCTATCCCTTTTTATGTTGGAACGAATGTTGAATTTTCTTATATTACAATCTAACGTACTCAACTGTTTGCATCTAAACAATATTATAACAAGCCTACTCATTTACTAAAGGTGTTGCTAAAAGTATGCAATTGTAGAATTTCTGACTAAGCCGATAAGGAATGTGACTCATAAACGATAATCCGGAAGACTCCTCGTAATACATTTGTTTCAATATCAACTTTAGTTGTACTTATATTTTAAGATATGATAAACGCATTAAAGAAGCATCTATGCAAAGCTTAATAATTATCTGTTTATTTGTTACAATGAAAATATTACAATCAAGATTGGTTTTTAAGTATGTATTTCCTGAGCTTTAGTCTTCCTGTTGTGCTCAGTTTAAGAGGTTTTCGGTTCGAGTTTGATTTTGATTTTTAAAACATTTCAGTAGTTATTATTTACATGTAAGATCGGATTGCTGGTTTAAAACTTATCCATTAAAATGAGTAATACTATTACGTGTCATCGCTGTGTATATCACGGTTGCAATAATTCGAGAAAAAAATTGCCCGACGATCAGCTTTTATCGGTTTCCTACTAATTGTCTAAATAGATGCAAAATTGGGTGATGAATTGTGGTAATTCAAAGCTAGTACTACTAGATGATCTTAATTTATTACGAAATAAATTAATCTGTAAGAAGCATTTTGAATCTAGTAGTTTTGAGATCCTTCGCTGCGAAGAAGAAACTTAATATTACTGCAGTTCCTAAGAAGTTTGTTTCGGGTAAGTAATAATTTTGTTCAGCAATGACAATTTGCTAATACGTATTGGTAGCGGTCTGGTAGGTACCCAGTGGTGAGAAGTATCTTAACGTTCTCAAAACTCAATTTTTTACATAACACTTTTAACCACTTTCATGTCTTAAATCTTCTCACCACTACTGGTATCGCAAAGTACAAATTACAAAATCAATTTCAAGAAATACTTTCATTTTTTATTAAAAATTTTGCCAATACATAAATAAAGTTCTTTTTAAAAAACCCAAATTTCAAGAAATACAATTATTTGCTTTGATTGCAGATGAACCTAAACAGGATACATCGAAGTCTTTGCGATTAGAAAGAAATCCTACTCAGAAATCACCAGAAGTTCTGACAGTTTATAAATCTGATAATGTGCGAACTTATGAAAATATATTTTCTAGCGGAAAGTATTTGCAACGTAATTACAACTATTTTCTGTCAGCCAATAAGAAAAAATTGAGAACAACGCCGATTCAGTTAGTGATGCCTCCTTTGTGAATGTTCTTCAAAGTGCAACAATCAGTGCAAGTATAAGTTCTGATAAACCTATACAGACAACCGTTTCTTTTAAAATTAAAAAGATTAAAAATAAATTGAATAGTCAAAAGTGTGAAATATTTAGATTGAAGCGCAAACTTCAAAACAGCACAATTTCGGGTCTCTTAAAAACAAAACCGGCTTTGAAAACATTTATTAATATGCAATGTTTTCATCGAACACGAACTCCATGGAAGGATTCAGAAAACAACTGGCATTATCATTGTATTATAAATCGCCTACCGCTTACAAATTTATGTTGAACCATTTAGGATTTGTTTTGCCAGCAATTTCAACAATCAAGTCGTGGTTGAAAATTGTTAATTTAAGATCGGGGACAAATAATGTTCTTATACAAAAAATTAAAAAAAGTTGAAGGAATGACAGACAAAGAAAAGCAGTGCGTGGTAATGTGTGACGAAATTACTTTAAAAAACGAAATTTAAATTATAACCAATATTGGGACTACGTCGAAGGATATCAAGATTTAGGGAATTAGGACGTAAACCGTTTTTAAGTAACCATGGATTGGTTTTTTATTTGAGAGGAATATTGTATAATTGGAAAATTCCATTTTGTTATTTTCTCAGTAGTGGTTCAGTTAAAAGCGAAATATTATGTACTCTTTATAAAGCAAGTGATGCATAAGTTGTTTCAAATTGATTGAAACCTCGAGCGTTGGGGGTTTGCGACCAAGAATCTAATAACAGAAGTGCTCTATCTGTCTAGGCGCCACAAAAGAAAATCCAACAATTCAAATCGACAATAACAAAATATATGTAGCGTATGATCCTCCTCATTTACTAAAAGCTTAAGGAACAATGTCATGAACAGCAAACTGGAAATAGTCGTCAACAATAAAAAATTCAGTGGACCGATTTTGTCAACACTTTTTATATTGATCAGTGTAGCAGTGTAGCAAGATCCATGTTAAAAATTACGGACAAACATATTAACCCATCAAATTTTCAAAGATGCGTGTTAAATGCGCCGCTCAGGTATTTAGCAATTCTGTATCTGCAGCAATTAGCAGTGCTGTGATGACGGGTCAATTAACAAGTAATACGGCGTTAGATACTGCATCTTTTTAAAACAATTAACAACATTTTTGACTGTTTAAATAGTTTTTCAGTAAATGATCCGAATCCCTACAAGCGTGGTCTTTCAGTTTTTAAAGACATGCCATGCGAAACGTTGAAACGTTCTGTACAATACTTCAATTCCATCAAGTTTTATGAGAACGGTGTAGAAAGAAAAAAATATATACTGTATCGCAGGTTTCCAATGGACTATAAATTCAATTTTAAGTCTGTGGGAGGACTTAAAGGAGAAGGAACTTTGTACTTTTTAACGTCACGAATAAATCAAGATCCTCTAGAAAATGCTTTTTCAATGATTCGTGCTAGAGGAGGTTATAATGCCCAACCGTCTGCCCGCGAATTTAGGCTTGCATTACAACATAACATGCACATTCGCTTGCAAATACCAATAGAACAAGGGAATTGTGAAAAGATAACGACGAGATACTATATGGTATAGATGAACAATTTAACACTAACTATGAGGAAGAGGATAACAAAATTGGGACAAATGAAAGTGTAGAAAATAATGAAACAAAGAGATCGTCTAGAACCTGTCTGGAGAACAAAATCAATGAAGACAATGTCGTAATTAATAGTTCTTTAGAATCTTGTTCAGTGTCGTATGTTGCGGGTTATTTAAGTCACTACATATATAAAAAGTACATTGTAATACGTGTAAGGAAATGCTAACAGTTAACGACTCAAGTGTTTTCAATGTGAACGAATCATTAATTCTATATAAAGATTACAGCAAATCTGATGGAATTAAATACTTACACAGACCATCACCCGAATTCTCAAAATTTGTGTTTTTTTATTGAAACTTTTTACTGAAGAATTTCATCTTTTAAAACAGATTATGGTTTATTGGAAAAATTAAACTCCGTATAAAAAAATGTCTCAACAGCAGTGTGAATTCATGGTTCAGAGAATGCGACACTCATAAACTGTTAATTATCGATCAGTTGGTTAAAATAAAACTATATCGAACCTTAAAGTGGGAGGCTAATAAACATATTTCTAATAGCTATAATTACAGTGATGTCACAAAACCACACCGTAAAATAAGAATATTATCTGCATAAATAAGTGTAAATGTTTGGATATGTTTTATGTATAGCATTGTATTAGGTACGTTATTATTTATGTGTAAATTGTTTGTAAATTATTACTATTATTTTAGATCAGTTGGAATTGTAATTTTTGAAACAATGTTTATAATTAATGAGCTATTTTTACTTTAATTAAACTATTTTAATTCGAAACCATGATATTTTGATACAGTTTCAAAGAGTAAAATCTAACTTTTATCTCTACTAACAGATAACAAAGTGTCACTTTTCGTAAATTATTTTTTCCCTCGGGAAAAAAGTGAGTACTATTTTTAACACCAAATTTCCCTCAATAATTTTCTAATTCTATTGTAATATGATTTTTCAATATTAAATCGTCATTTATTTCGTCACAGAAAAGAATAGTGTATTATACACGTATTATCCGCACCGCGTCGGGAGACAACACACCTCAAGCTAAAATCTAGTACTTTTATTTTTAGAAGTAATAGGAATAGGTTTTATTACCAAGTGAATTTAAATTTGAAGGTCTAGTGGAACCCACTTTCCCTAAAAAACACGGTAACTTGTTGCCTTTTGAATTGAAAATTTGAAAACCAATTTTTATTTAAAATCCTTTTCAACTGAACACGTAAAACAAGTAGATACAAAAACCAATAATTTTGCGTTTCTGAACTCTAGTGGTATTTCTCCCAGTATGTTCTACTTTATTCCTAACGAAGTTATTAAATGACAAACAAATGTCAACATTATTATTTGCAAGTTAAAAAATAAAGTGCAAGCATAATTTGTAAAATAATTGTTTCTTATTTATCTAACACCGACCAAACCAAACTGTTTTAACAAATAACGCTTCGCATGTATTTTAGTAAATTATTAAAAAAACATTGTCATTAAAATCCAAGATATGTATCATCAATGGTATTATTCATAAATGAAAAATTCGTCACTTTTAATTACTAGTTAATACGTTTACTAAATATTTGAAAACGTTGCAACATTGTATTGACAAAAGTAAATTTTACGGATTGTATGTTGCGCCATTTTACAACGGTGGAATAAATTGAACTATTCTATTTCAAGAATCGTACACATTATAACTTAGCGCTTCAGTACAGGTGAAAAAGTAAACAAAAACGCAACCCAACATGCATATGTGAATTGCATCCGTGATACAAGCAAATACAAGCGGTTGACTATCTTTACCAATATTTCAATCAACGATAATACGTTTACTATTTTACATTTGATGTTTTTTTCTATTTAATCTAATATTAACAAATTATTGAAGTACTATAAAATTGAAATTATTGTAAAATATCCGTATCCGCGCAAACTGATGTTTTGAATAAAATGGAATTATAATGATAAAAGATTTACAAGCACAGGTTGTCAAGCGAGATCTAATTTTAGTTATCAATGAGGAACGCATTTCGTTGAAGGTTACAGTTGATCGAGTATATTCTGATAAAAAGTACGCGTATGAACCACCAATTCTCAATTGACAAGCTGTAAAGCAAATTAGATGAATGCGTATTCATAAATTCAGACTTATGAATGAAAAAACTTCTTTGTCGTCAGGGTATATTGTTACTAGCAAAATATTGCCATTTTCGTACGTTCTTTTCACGTTTGAAGAGAGTGTATTTTCGTGGTATTTTTGTTGTCGGCAATGAATGAAAATTAATGAAAATGGGCAGAAGCTCTTGTAGGCCTAACAAAAAATTGTAAGATAAAACAGATAAAACAGTCTTTTGTGTTTATCTCAGAATCGCATTTTTAGAAATATATCGTTTTTTCACTCATTGATTCAATTTCAGGTCTGATTAGATTTTAGACAATTTCTATGTAGCCAAAAGGGCCGTTAACCTACACAAATTTTTGAATTTTTAAAATATCTAAAAAAATATTTATATTACACAATTTTGTTTCAAATGTAAGTTGTTTATAATTTAATTATACACAACTTTTGTTTAAACAAAATTTTTGATCCGATAAGTAATTACTGAGATATAACAACCACGTGGCAAAAATACATAATTTAAGTTACTTTCACGCACGACGATAATGACATGATTTACCATGAGTGTAAAAGAAAAACTAATTGTTTATATTTTTGTTTTATGAATCAAAAGTAGCTATTGAAACAAAATCGTCTTCCGGGATTAGATCGTGTCGAAAATGTAACCATAAGACGTTTTTGTTTCAATAATGACTCCGGTCGTGGAAGCCTCAATTCTTACATCAAAAGAAGTTGTTTGATTCCACTTTTAAATCACAATTAGTCAATTACAGACATTTGACCAAAACGGTTAGCGCACATATTATATAACAATGAGGCGCGCAAAAAATTAATCCAAGAACTAACTCAATCATTAAATTTTTAATTACATTTTAAGTAATATTTTTAAATACCTAATTTTTATTTGATAGTTTTTATTATGTATTTTGTAATAATTACAAATTATTTTTCTATATTTTTTAAAACAAAAATAGTTAATAGTATAACTGTATTATTACACAAATAAACTGCTTCTGCAGCACTTTTGTTTTGTTACATTTTATTTTAACAATTCCACAAAATACTTTGTACGGATTCACTGCTTTCTTCCAAAACGTGTTATTATTTTATATTTATTATTTTCTATTATTAATATGATTTAATTATAATCTAATCTAGCCATTATTATCTCGTCAAAATTAATAAGTGACGTCACGCAGAAGCGATTATAGCTCGATGCGAACAACATTGAAAGTATAGAATTATAGTATTACAATAATATCATTGTTTGTTATCTTCTAAAACTTTGGTATTTATTTACGGCAATCGAAATTAGATCCCTCTATGCTAAAAACTTCGGAACTATTGCAGAGTAGCTTGTAGAGTAGCTCAAAGTTGTTAACGCCCTCTTTTATTAATGGCTACAATTGTTGGTACAAAAATTCTAGTGATATAACCTAAAATCAAGTTTCTAATTTTGTATGCAACACATTTCAGTTATTACTTACAATTTCGTACTATTACTTGAAATACAAGTTTTTTAAAAACTGCTTTAGGTTTTGTATATCTCACAATTTTAGAAGTTTGTTAAACAAATTTAGAAATACCCAAGTTTGTTTTTAAATTATGTGTGTATTAATTGGAATTATAATTTCATAATATGAGGTTCCCTCAAGAAATACGTATAGAATCGTATTCTTTAATTAAATTTATTGTATTTTGTGCCTAAATGCAGTTGAATTGCATAAAGAATTGATAAAGAATATACGTAACGCCATCTATTGGTACACATGATTTAAACGCCCCTTTTAAGTACCTAATAATATTTAATTTTAATTTGGGTGTTTTCTTTTCTTACCCTTTTCACCTTTCTGCCTTTCTTGTTTGAATATGTGCGTTACCGTTATCGGCGCTCTCTTGTTGCCGTGAGGTACATTGATTTCTCATGCAAGTTTGTAAACATAAAAAAATGGATTAAGGAACCGTTTCTAACTGATTATATTTTCTTAGAGTCAAAATAGTTGGAATTCAAAAACAAAGCTGTTATACAATATTGCGAAATGGAAACGCCCTGGTCGCTATCTTCGTATTTACTTAAGTATCCAATTCTCTTTATATTCGTGTTTTAAAGTTAATACCTAACCGTCAAAGAATTAAAATTTTTAAAGTAAACGTTAGTGCACGTAAATTTTTTTCAATTGTTTATCATTTAAAATTGAATAATACTTTAATGTATCTAAATGTGAAAATTTTGATCCAAATTAAATTATTCAATGTGAAATATTTAGTTAAATTAATTTTAATTGATACGCGATTTCGTATTTTCTGATTTGAATTTATTTTACAATTCTGCTTTTTATTTACGTAATAAATTTTGTTTTTTAAATTGAGTGTGTTTCAAAATATTTTTTCTATCGTTTGGCATTTTTTACATTTTGTCGCTAAAAATTAAAATGTAATGGCATCCTATTAATAACATCAATTAGGGGATGAACGCCGACCAAATCAAATGAGAATCTGTCGACGAGAACGTTACAATGCAAAATCCAGAGAACAATATGAACGAGCATATAAAAATTTGATGAAGTGGATCAATGAAAGATACGCATATTGGCGATAAGAGTGTACTAGCTTACTTCATACACAAAATTACACTTTTAGGCTCTTCTGGAAGTATTTGGTCCAAATGTTCTATGCTAAACGCCGTAATCAACTTGAACTGATTTTTTATTTATATTTTTATGTTGTAGTTGATTGACACATATCAGTAAGATTGCTCGTTAATAGAAAATCGTTCATTAATTAATGTAAGTCATAAATGCACGGTCGACGAAAATAGTTATTTAAGAAACGAGTGTATTAATAAGGGCCATTAATAAACAATATATTTTAACGCGCGAGCAAAGCGTCGACCAGTACGTAATATAATAATAATAATAATAATAATAATAAGTACATTTATTTCCTCAAAAAAAAAAACAATGTATTTTTTTTACATGTAGTTTATACAGCTAGGTTAAACGGACCTAGTTCAGTTAAGTAGTATATACTTACTTAATTAACTGGTCTCCCACCAGGCCCAGATAAAATTAATTATTTTGTTATAATATTATACTAGCGGAATACAAGTAAAAAAAGTAGTATATAAACAAAATTAAAGAAAAATAAAAAAAATTTAATAAAAAACAAAGAATAATAAGAGAAAAGAAGTATATATTAATACATCAAAGTTCGACATCAGATCTTCTAATACCAAGAAATTAAATGATAAAAATTAATTATGGAATAGTATGTGTTTAAATTCTTTTTTGATTGTGCTAATGATAATTTTTAAAGACTCTGGTATCTTTAATAAAATAGTGAAGATAACGTGTACGGGTGTCTATTAAATTTCAATTTGCAATGACGATATGCTATTGTGAACGCATTTTACCAAAGCACATGGTGAACACGTTACAATTTTTTGAATTATGAAATATAACCTAACTTGTTCATCCTGTCAATGATTTTGGAATTCTTTTACAGTAGACATATTAGACTAAAGATTCTTTATTGATGAGGCTAGTTTCACGTTTACATTTACACAAAATATGAACATGTGAACTTTAGAAAAATTTAAAAAAAAATACATTTTTATATTGACAGATATTCCTAAAACAGCAAATGGATGTACAGCCACTTTATTTCATATGTATGTTTAGTTGCCTATACTAAAATCGTTAATAGTAGAAAATCGTTTATAAATAGTGGTCATAAACGCATAAAAAAAAATGAATCGTGGTTTGTTCGGATGCTTAAAACTTACTAACCAAATTGGATACTTTTTTCTGCAAGTTTGTTGATAATTGCAACGCAAAGGTTTAGGAAAGTAAGGGTCAAAAAATTCTCAACAGGTAGCGTTTTATCATTTAAACAAATCTAGACGTTTTATATGTATTAATAGTTTTGTTTCTCTCGCTTCTACAAACGGATTCCATAGAAAATTTCCATTTATGATATAATAATGTCAGATAAATAAAACGTGTTACGATACTTCTAATGTTAACTGCTTTAACATTACTTGTTCATTTTAAACAACTAGTTAACTCTTGTTCTTCAAATTATTCCCTCGTAACTTCAAAAGTATTCTAAAGTTCTAAGTTTTGTAAATTACTATTATAAAATTTTAATTGTTTAACGAATTCTAATTTGAATGTTAACCAGATTCAAATAAAGTTGTACAAATTTTCATGTTGTTTGCACCCAAAATCATTACTTAAGTTTGTCTTTAATTAGGGTTTTAATTATAATTTTTATTATATCGCCACCAGTATTAGTTTAATATCTAGTCTCTTAGTTTTAAGTCTAATTTTAGTTTTTTTTATGTCATTAATATGTGATAATTCATTAGTTAAAATTGTCTATATAACTTTTTATAAATATTGTTGACATTCTTACATCACGGGTACTGTTTAAAATTAATGTACTTAATAAATAAACATAGGCATGATAAAAATTTCAACAGACAATCTACACGTCGACTGAATAATAGCTATGGCCACTCCCAAACACTTATAAAAGAAGGTCCTGAGAATACTTAGGAAAACCTATAAAATCAATGGGAAAACTAACATCAGAAAATAGTAGAGAAGAGATCGATCATTTATCAATAAAAAATAACCTTTCTAATGATAATTCTCGCTTAGCTCTTAATATTTTACAAAGCGTATTAACGTTATTATTAGTTTAATTAGCATTTAGTGAACGGACAGACTTATAAGCTTTATCTTGAACAGAATTAAAAACTTATAATCTGTCTATTGTGGTCAGCATAACAATGTAAATTATACCTTTGTCATTCAATCAATGTTTTTCTATTACTACTATTTTATTTTTTATTATCTTTATGTACCTCAATTGCTCTCTTTGCATTATTGTATTAAAATGTTTAACCTTTGAAAGTATAAAACTTCTTTTTTCCTTCTTTTAACTAAAAGATAAAAAGAAACTTGCTCTCCAATACAGGAATTTATAAAATACCCTGCAGCTGTGGTAAGGTTTACAGTGACACGACTAAAAGAGCCATTTGAAATAGAAAACAACGACAAAATAAACAAAATTGCAAATATCTTAAGGCAAAAAAATTAGCTATACCTACCTAAACACAGAGTAATAAATTTAATTTAGCAGATATAACAGTTGTTGTGATTGTAATTTTTTTTATGTTTAATAAAAGTAGCTAAATATATAATAAACAAATAAATGTTTTTTATTGTAAACAGTTACGAGCATATCAAGTTATTTGAGCAATTGTGATTAAATTGTGATACATTCGGATTATGTTTATGTTTTATAATTAATTATTGCATTGCAGTTATGTTTAATTTTTATGTTTTCGGTTATCAGCCTTTTTTTAAATTATTTTTGTTCTTTAATATAAGTGGGAAATTAAACTTGAATTAGTGGTTGTTCTGCTAAAGCTGTTTTAGCTGTTTGCGGTACATTTGGTTTTTATTGAGTTTTTATGTTGCTTTATTTGACGTTTTAAGTATTGGATTGTTCAGTCAATGTAGACAGCTTCGCAATAAATTAATTTAACAAATTAAAGCAGAAAAGTTGTTAAAACCTATTTTTGGTTTTCATTTTGCATAAAATATTGTATGTAATTTAAAATCGAATAGATATGAGGATTATAGTAAGCAAGTAAAATTTTCTTATTTACATAACAAAACATTGCAATGAGTATTTTCGTAAGCTTACTTATTTGTTCAGACCAAGTCATATTCTGGTTTACATGCATTGCTAAAAATTTTACAACAGGATTGTTTCGAACACTCTTGTCATTAGATTTTACTAACAAACTGGAACAATAATCTGTAGCAGAAAATAGAATAATTTCCGTTTTGGTAATATTTAGTTATCGGCACAATAGTTTTGGATTTGTTTCATGCAAATGGTAGTTTTGGAGCTTAAATTGTCATACTAGTCAGTGATAATATAACTGAAGTGTTATCAGCATACAAGACAGTAAAGTTTGACTTTATTTGTTTAAAGATGTCTTTAATGATTATTATTTAAAACGTCCAGATGGTGAGGGCGCGTCTGCACTCTTACTATTTGAGTGAAAGGGGATAAAAAAATATGCTCTCCGGTCCTGTTAAAAGGCAACGTTTCGCTACCGCAGTGGGAGCTTCATCAGGCCAACGCTAGGATTAGATGAGTTTAAATTCTCAAAATTATTTTTTGATTCCTTTCCTTCAAATCGCAAAGGGTCCAAACGTGCCCTCACCATCTGGACATTTTAAAACATCAAATTAGTAAAGGACACCATCAACATTATTATTAATGATCATTATAAACAGAATTAGTCCAAGGACTCTGCCTTGTAGTACGCCAGTACAGACTTTAAGTTCTCGAGAATAATAGACTTGTCCTGCTTCCGTTCTTAATATAACTTTTTGCCAGCGATTTGTTAGATAAGAAGCAAGTCACGAATAAGCGTAACCAGTTATACCATATTGAATCAATTTATTTAATAAGACACTCCGGGAAATTGTATAAAATGCCTGAGTGAAGTAAAAAATACCTTCTATTTTTAACTTAGAACCAGCACAAAAACCAAACTGTTGGGATGATAAGATTTTGTTGCTGTTTAGATATTCAACAAGCCTTAGATGGAAAGTTTTTTAAAAATCTTTGAAAAACCGATAAGATAAATATTGCTCTAAAGGTTTCAAATTTATATTACACAAGACCAGTTTTTAGACAAGTAGGAAAATTTTTTTCTCTTAAAGAATCGTTCGGCATTGACATGTTTAATAAAGTTTGTGACTTATTCAAGAAGAAAACAGAAGACGCCAAAAATCCACAGACCTTTACACAAATCACACAGATTTCCGGTAGGGTTGTTGGATACAAAATCATATCATCAATCGAAGTGTACAATACTTCATCTCGTACTTATTATTATCAGCGTCAAACGATTTTACAAAACTAAATTGTAGGCAAAAATATCGTTTCTTAATGTAAAATATGTAAATTACTAAGGGCTCTTTGTCTCGCCAAAAATCCGTGAATTCTCACAAAGCGGTTCACTCCAACAGCAGACACGATAGCAGGAGATTTGCAAATAGAATCACAATTACTCATCTGATAAACATAGAACAATTTTTGTACTCACCGGGGGACTCCACCCCCTATCTTTGTCCTCATTTGGTTAACTAGGTCCATTTAATTATTTCATACAGTAATTATATAAATTAATATACTCTTCGACAACTAGCTAAGAGTCACCTGAAATAAGTAGAGGCTTTCCCAGACGCTCAACCTAGTTGGCATCCCAATGAGCAAGATTGGGGGCACCTAATAAGGCTACCCTTTCCACTTGTCATTCAGCTAGCCTGCAACACCCCCTTTGCGAGTAACCCCACCTGAAGGAACCACGACATTGTGTCGGGCAACTGTGCACCGGGGGTGAATGATTAAATGTTTTCAAATACACCAAACAACCTTTTTGTTGCCGGCTCACTACTGTCTTGCGTCTCCACTTTCGGTCTACTCAAATTTCATCATTTTCCGAATTATAATAAGATATAATCTCATATTTCTCATTATTAAAAATAAAAATATTCTATCTGATAGTCACTCTGACAAACCTCCACACTCTATATTTTTATATCCCATTAAACCTTTCTACAGGAAGGCAACAACATACAACAAATAATTATATACTTCTAAAAAGAAATCAAAAACAGAAAACATAATAAAATTCAACTTTTAACACTAAGCCATCATAAAAGAATTAGGGTAAGACGTCTTTTTATTTTAAACTCACTTTCTGAACTATTATCTTCCACATCATCCGTGATTTATTTAGTATTAATGTACTTTTTATCATTATACTGGCAATTTCGTGTGAGTAATAGATTTTCTATGTTTAGCAAAAGATATCCCACGGTTTATAATGTCTATAGATAACCATGGTTTCTTTTGCGACCTTTCTATTAGCTGTTTTGGACGCATTTAATTAGAAAAGTAGTTATTGAATTGGTAAAGTGAAGTATTTAAATTAAACGTATGACCAGCATGGTGTACTTTCTCTTCTTGAAGCCAAACAAATAGAACAAATTGACGTACTCAGCTGCTTTCTGTATTTGTTCTGTCATTTTTGGACAGGACAAGCACAACACCACACAAAGTTCACGTCTTGGAACCTATGAGGATGCTAAACCAGGCAGAAGACGCGCAGGTCCCAGCACTGGAGTGCTTCTAGCGGCTAAACAACCTTCCGCCAGACAGCGCGCTTTAGGCAGGTGCGGTGCAACCACCACTTGTTTTTCCACAATTCCGGCCGTTTCTCGCTGCGAACTCAACTATCGCCGTAAGTTGCCGCAATAGTAAGTTTGGTTTACAGTTTAGCCCTGTGGAACCAATTGAGTCATTTTATACGCTGATGTCGAAAAACGATTGGCATGACTTTAAATTTCGATTTCGACAAAATTTCTTTTTCATTCTTGGCAATGCAGGAGTTTTCCAGTGCATGGAATGCAGTACCACTTAACCTCACCGTTGATTGAAATATTGGTAAAGATAGTCAACCGCTTGTATTTGCTTGTATCACGGATGCAATTCACATATGCATGTTGGGTTGCGTTTTTGTTTACTTTTTCACCTGTACTGAAGCGCTAAGTTATAATGTACGATTCTTGAAATAGAATAGTTCAATTTATTCCACCGTTGTAAAAATGGCGCAACATACAATCCGTAAAATTTACTTTTGTCAATACAATGTTGCAAACGTTTTCAGATATTTAGTAAAACGTATTAACTAGTAATTAAAAGTGACGAATTTTTCATTTATGAATAATACCATTGATGATACATATCTTGGATTTTAATGACAATGTTTTTTTAATAATTTACTAAAATACATGCGAAGCGTTATTTGTTAAAACAGTTTGGTTTGGTCGGTGTTAGATAAAATAAGAAACAATTATTTTACAAATTATGCTTGCACTTTATTTTTTAACTTGCAAATAATAATGTTGACATTTGTTTGTCATTTAATAACTTCGTTAGGAATAAAGTAGAACATACTGGGAGAAATACCACTAGAGTTCAGAAACGCAAAATTATTGGTTTTGTATCTACTTGTTTTTACGTGTTCAGTTGAAAAGGATTTTAAATAAAAATTGGTTTTCAAATTTTTCAATTCAAAAGGCAACAAGTTACCGTGTTTTTTAGGAAAGTTGGTTCCACTAGACCTTCAAATTTAAATTCACTTGGTAATAAAACCTATTCCTATTACTTCTAAAAATAAAAGTACTAGATTTTAGCTTGAGGTGTGTTGTCTCCCGACGCGGTGCGGATAATACGTGTATAATACACTATTCTTTTCTGTGACGAAATAAATGACGATTTAATATTGAAAAATCATATTACAATAGAATTAGAAAATTATTGAGGGAAATTTGGTGTTAAAAATAGTACTCACTTTTTCCCGAGGAAAAAAAATAATTTACGAAAAGTGACACTTTGTTATCTGTTAGTAGAGATAAAAGTTAGGATTTTACTCTTTGAAACTGTATCAAAATATCATGGTTTCGAATTAAAATAGTTTAATTAAAGTAAAAATAGCTCATTAATTATAAACATTGTTTCAAAAAATTACAATTCCAACTGATCTAAAATAATAGTAATAATTTACAAACAATTTACACATAAATAATAACGTACCTAATACAATGCTATACATAAAACATATCCAAACATTTACACTTATTTATGCAGATAATATTCTTATTTTACGGTGTGGTTTTGTGACATCACTGTAATTATAGCTATTAGAAATATGTTTATTAGCCTCCCACTTTAAGGTTCGATATAGTTTTATTTTAACCAACTGATCGATAATTAACAGTTTATGAGTGTCGCATTCTCTGAACCATGAATTCACACTGCTGTTGAGACATTTTTTTATACGGAGTTTAATTTTTCCAATAAACCATAATCTGTTTTAAAAAAGATGAAATTCTTCAGTAAAAGTTTCAATAAAAAAAAAAACACAAATTTTGAGAATTCGGGTGATGGTCTGTGTAAGTATTTAATTCCATCAGATTTGCTGTAATCTTTATATAGAATTATTGATTCGTTCACATTGAAAACACTTGAGTCGTTAACTGTTAGCATTTCCTTACACGTATTACAATGTACTTTTTTATATATGTAGTGACTTAAATAACCCGCAACATACGACACTGAACAAGATTCTAAGGAACTATTAATTACCACATTGTCTTCATTGATTTTGTTCTCCAGACAGGTTCTAGGCGATATCTTTGTTTCATTATTTTCTACACTTTCATTTGTCCCAATTTTGTTATCCTCTTCCTCATAGTTAGTGTTAAATTGTTCATCTATACCATAGTATCTCGTCGTTATCTTTTTCACAATTCCCTTGTTCTATTGGTATTTGCAAGCAAATGTGCATGTTATGTTGTAATGCAAGCCTTAAATTCGCGGGCAGACGGTTGGGCATTATAACCTCCTCTAGCACGAATCATTGAAAAAGCATTTTCTAGAGGATCTTGATTTATTCGTGACGTTAAAAAGTACAAAGTTCCTTCTCCATTTAAGTCCTCCACAGACTTAAAATTGAATTTATAGTCCATTGGAAACCTGCGATACAGTATATATTTTTCTTTCTACACCGTTCTCATAAAACTTTATGGAATTGAAGTATTGTACAGAATCGTTTCAACGTTTCGCATGGCATGTCTTTAAAAACTGAAAGACCACGCTTGTAGGGATTCGGATCATTTACTAAAAACTATTTAAACAGTCAAAATGTTGTTAATTGTTTTAAAAAAGATGCAGTATCTAACGCCGTATTACTTGTTAATTGATCCGTCATCACAGCACTGCTAATTGCTGCAGATACAGAATTGCTAAATACCTGAGCGGCGTATTTAACACGCATCTTTTAGAAAATTTGATGGGTTAATATGTTTGTCCGTAATTTTTAACATGGATCTTGCTACACTGCTACACTGATCAATATAAAAAGTGTTGATAAAATCCGGTCCACTGAATTTTTTATTGTTGACGACTATTTCCAGTTTGCTGTTCATGACATTGTTCCTAAGCTTTTAGTAAATGAGGAGGATCATACGCTTACATATATTTTGTTATTGTCGATTTGAATTGTTGGATGTTCTTTGTGGCGCCTAGACAAGATAGAGCACTTCTGTTATTAGATCCTTGGTCGCAACCAATTTTGCGCTCGAGGTTTCAATCCAATTTGAAACAACTTATGCATCACTTGCTTTATAAAGGTTTTTTTTGCTTTTTTTAAAAGACCCGAAATTGTGCTGTTTTGAAGTTTGCGCTTCAATCTAAATATTTCACACTTTTGACTATTCAATTTATTTTTAAACTTTTTAATTTTAAAAGAAACAGGTTGTCTGTATAGGTTTATCAGAACTTATACTATACACTAATCGCAAAGACTTCGATGTATCCTGTTTAGGTTCATCTGACAATAAAGCAAATAATTGTATTTCTTGAAATTTGGGTTTTTTAAAAGAACTTTATTTATGTATTGGCAAAATTTTTAATAAAAATGAAAGTATTTCTTGAAATTGATTTTGTAATTTGTACTTTGCGATACCAGTAGTGGTGAGAAGATTTAAGACATGAAAGTGGTTAAAAGTGTTATGTAAAAAATTGAGTTTTGAGAACGTTAAGATACTTCTCACCACTGGGTACCTACCAGACTGCTACCAATAAGTATTAGCAAATTGTCATTGCTGAACAAAAATTATTACTTACCCGAAACAAACTTCTTAGGAACTGCAGTAATATTAAGTTTCTTCTTCGCAGCGGAAGGATCTCGAAAACTACTAGATTCAAAATGCTTCTTACAGATTAATTTATTTCGTAATAAATTAAGATCATCTAGTAGTACTAGCTTTGAATTACCACAATTCATCACCCAATTTTTGCATCTATTTAGACAATTAGTAGGAAACCGATAAAAGCTGATCGTCGGGCAATTTTTTCTCGAATTATTGCAACCGTGATATACACAGCGATGACACGTAATAGTATTACTCATTTTAATGGATAAGTTTTTTAAACCAGCAATCCGATCTTACATGTAAATAATAACTACCGAAATGTTTTAAAAATCAAAATCAAACTCGAACCGAAAACCTCTTAAACTGAGCACAACAGGAAGACTAAAGCTCAGGAAATACATACTTAAAAACCAATCTTGATTGTAATATTTTCATTGTAACAAATAAACAGATAATTATTAAGCTTTGCATAGATGTTTTTAATGCGTTTATCATATCTTAAAATATAAGTACAACTAAAGTTGATATTGAAACAAATGTATTACGAGGAGTCTTCCGGATTATCGTTTATGAGTCACATTCCTTATCGGCTTAGTCAGAAATTCTACAATTGCATACTTTTAGCAACACCTTTAGTAAATGAGTAGGCTTGTTATAATATTGTTTAGATGCAAACAGTTGAGTACGTTAGATTGTAATATAAGAAAATTCAACATTCGTTCCAACATAAAAAGGGATAGCGTTTCTATGTTAAAAAATTTTAATTTCAATGACCAAAATTTAGAAATTTACTTGCGTAAGCCTAATAGATTTAAAACATTTTCAACGGATAAACGATGTTAATGTAATAAATATATGAGTATGGAATTTTTCAAAAGTATTTAAAGAAATTGTTTTTTTTTGGGAGAACGTTTTTCAACGATTTCTTTACGAAATTAATACTTTTAAATCTGCAGATTTTTTCATAATAATAAACTTTATTCACATGTGTATGTATACAATCTTTGTACATATATGTGTTTGTCGTGATGGTATAACCATTGTTATAACCTTACGTAAGAAAGATACAAATAAATATTATTACATTGAACAATTAACAGACAATAAAAAAATATATAACAAAGGACACACATTTAATTAGTACGTCGACAAAAATCAATAAATTCTTGTATATTGTAGAACGCATGTTTTTGTTTGTTTGTCAACATTGACTCAATGCACCAATATTTCAATCAACGGCATGATGCATTGGCAACAATGTCGTGCCTTAGCATAAACTATCAGCAAAATTACAGTTTTCTATTTCACATTTATCGGCAATACTGTTCTGTAAATTCTACAATACAATTGACGTATTTTCTTAGCACAAAGCGATACTACCGACCTCTGATGTTTAGAACAAATTTCGGGGTCGCATAATCCCGTAAGGTTGACTATCTTTACCAATATTTCAATCAACGACTTCACATATCACAAAAAACAAAAAAAAATACAATTTTCGTTTTTCTTGTTTTTAAATCAAAAATCAATTAAGCTTGTTTTTTCTAACCAAAACATTCTTTAGGCACTTTTTCTTGTAGAAATTAGGTAGGCATCGACTTCTTAATACTCTCAAGACAAGCGGACTAACAACTGTCAACTTCATTTTTTCTTATGGGCGCTATTTTGAATCAAAGCAGAAAGTTCTCTACCGTGGTGTATATACAATTTTTCCATTACTAACAAATTACCAAAAAATGTTTTAGTTATTTAATCTATTTGTGTATGTACAAATATAATTCTGTTTTTTAAAGATCAACGTACTTATGTTTTCATTGGTCTTAAGCTTTGTAGAAAACAATTAAGTTACCTTGTTTCTTTACGATTCTTGTAATATTTGTTACTTTTTAAATATAAAATTAATTAAAATGAAACCAAGAAAATGTTGAAAATGAACAATGTACTCCACCAGAAATGAGAGGTAGCAGGAAAAGTTAGTAAATGCTAGAAAAATCTAAAGGTTTAGTACTTAAATACTTATGTAGCTTTTAAAAAACTGGTGTACAGCCAAAGAAAACTGCAAACACTTCCAGAAAATATTTTATTAGTGTATTTTCAACAACAAGCACAAAACTAAAAAACGGCATCGAGGCTATGGGCATACATTCATGCTCAAATCAATTATTTCTATAAATGAAAATTGTCAGGAATCGACAACGCCGCAGCGTTATATAGATCGCTACAACGATTATGAAGAGTCGGTTAGAGTCAGTCACAGCTAGCAGTTGTTCGTTTGTGGTCAATGTCTGATGCCGCCTTATAATTCTGTTCATTTCTGTTACATTTGGTTTAAGTTTGTTTTCTTATATTTAGTTAATACACGCATAATTAATTTAGTTCGTAATCCATTACCTCCTATCAGGTTACGGGCCCAGGCATGCTATAATAAATTAATTAAAAGAATAAGTGTATGTAACGTGAATATTCAGTTGTATGTGGAAAAACCCAGTTGTCGATATTCGTCGTGTAAATAAAAATACAATCATTTTTATGTTCAAAGCACGAAGACAGCGAAATATACGTAAGGTTAAACTCGTGTAGTTTTCCGCGTTCGCTCCAAGGTTCTTGAGTGCAGGTGTTCATACAACAATCGTGCATTATCAGTACTAAAACTTTTATTCTTTGTGTACGTACTTTAATTCAGTATTGAAACAAATAAATAAAAATGTCGTCGACCTCAACACGTATCGAATTACTCAATCGCTCAAATTATGACACGTGGAAACTCCAAATGGAAGCGTTATTAATTAAGAACGATGAATGGGGATACGTTAATGGAAATTTAAAAGGCCTGCGAAAGACCCGGACAACTGGGACACGGCCGACAGTAAGGCGAAATCGGACATAATATTATCAATCAGTTCATCTGAACTTAAACAAGTAAAAGGTTGCAACTCTTCGCGTGACGTATGGCTGAAATTGAAGGAATTTATCAATCCAAAGGGGCCCGCGCGAAAAGCTACCCTTTGAAGCAGCTTATGCTACAAAAGATGGATGTGCAAGGCGATATGAAGGAGCATTTGAACAAATTCTTTGATGCTGTGGATAAGTTGGAGGAAATGGATGTAAAATCGACAAAGATTTACTTTCCATAATGCTGTTATACAGTTTGCCAGCAAGCTTTGAGAATTTCCGATGCGCAATCGAATCACGTGATTCGCTCCCAGATGCAGAAAAAATCTAAGAATAAAAATCGTCGAAGAGCACGAAGCAAGAACGAACGAAACCAGAAGTGCTGAACAAAACGTTCTCTACACGAAAAATTTCGAAAGAAACCGCCAAACAAAAACGTGGAAATGAAAGATGATAGTTCTACATTCAAGTATAAATGTCACAAATGCCATAAGGTAGGGACACAAAGCCTCAGTGTTCGGTAAAGAAGAAGTCAGATCAAAATCCGACAACGTTTTACGCGAGTGAATGCAACAACGTGCATGAATTACTCGAATCACAAACAGCGTTTTGGTGCCTGGATAGTGGTGCAACTTCCCATTTGTGCAAAGACATTGAGACTCTCTCTGACGTTCAGAGTGGTACGGGCAAAATATTTATGGCGGACAAAAGCGCAGCAAGTATTGTGGCAAAAGGCAAAGTCGAATTACCTTGCGAAGTATCCGGTGAAACAAGAATTATCACGTTAACGAACGTCTTACAAGTTCCAGAACTGCGAACGAATTTGATGTCTGTTCCTAAAATAACACAAAGCGGTTATGACGTCGTATTCAAGAAAACGAGGCACAAGTATTGATGATGATGGTAATGTGCGGCTCGTCGCTCTTCGCAAAGGCGATTTGTATTACGTCTGTGAAGTTGAGCAGAATTTCGAACACGTATCCGTTGGAATAGCATCGCGGTACCCAAAGTTACCCTTGGAAGTTTGGCACCGAAGATTTGGTCACCTGAACGTTGGGGATTTAACTGCAGCGTATAAAAAGCAGCTTGTCATTGGAATGGAATTAGAAAAGGACAATCCGAAGTTAGAATGTGAAATTTGCATAAAAGGCAAAATGTGCGCGTCTCCATATCCAAGTTCTCCGAAGAAAAATCTCGAAGTTCTTGAGATAGTTCACACTGATTTGTGCGGTCCAATGCGTATCGATTCGCTGGGCGGGAGAAGGTATTTTGCAACATTCACGGATGAAGCTACTCGTTGGTGCGAAGTTCGTTTTCTGAAGAGTAAAGCGAACTGTGTGAAACATTCAATTCAGTGAAGGCAATGTTCGAGACGAAAACCGGTAAGAAAGTGAAACACCTTCAAAGCGACAACGGGCGTGAATATGTCAACAACCAATTAGACACGTTGATGAGAAAATGTGGAATTCAAAGGCGATTTTCGGTCGCGCGAACTCCGCAGCAGAATGGGCTGTCTGAGCGTAAAAATCGTACTTTACTTGATATGGCGCGTTGCCTCATGATTCAAGGAAATCTGTCGCCAGGTTTTTGGGCAGAAGCTGTGAATACCGCAAACTATTTGCGAAACAGGTGTCCATCGAGCAGTCTAGATGGAAAACCCCTTATCAAATGTGGCACGGAACTCGACCAAAAGTGAGTCACTTGAGAGAGATCGGATGTAAAACTTATTGCCTCGACACTAATCCTAACAAAGGGAAGTTCGAACCTCGTTCTAAAGAAGGAGTGTTAGTGGGATACCCGAAGTTTCGAAGGCATACCGTGTCTGGATCTCGTCTGAAAGAAAGGTCGAAGTATGTCGCAACGTCAAATTCGTCAATGATTTCGGGAAAACGAAGTGTTACGAAGAATTCGGTCCGGAGGAAGCCAATGATCCTGTAACGGATGTCGAGATCATCACGAATGATAATTTAACGGAAGTCGGCGATACGCCAAGCCGACAACTTGTGTCAAAACGAAGACCTGGTCGCCCCAGAATTGCTAAAACAGGACTTCCAGGTAGACCAAGGAAACAGTACAATACTGTTCATTCACCCGGTCCCGAGTCTAACAACTCAGAAGAGGACGACACGCGCGCTGATAAAGCCCAAGTTTGCGAAACTTTTGTGTGTGAGGAACCTTTAGATCTAGCCGTTAATGGAGATCAATCCGAAGAGTGGTTGGAAGCCATCGCGGACGAGATATCCTCCATAATTAAAAATAAAACGTGGGACATCGTGAAAAGGCCGAGTGGAGTAAAGGTGATAGGAAGCAGAATTGTTCTACGAAACAAGTTAAATTCAGACGGATTAATAGAAAGAAGAAAAGCGCGTCTTGTTGCACAAGGATTTCTTCAGAAACCCGGAGTTCATTTTAATGAAACTTTCTCTCCGGTTGCCAGGTTAAGTTCTATCAGAACAGTAGTGGCAACGTCCGTTAGACTCGGAATGCGACTGAGGCAATATGATGTCAGCTGCGCTTACTTAAACGGAATCTTAGAAGAAGAGACCTACATGGAGGCTCGAAATACCTCCCGGAAATCCTGAAAAGATTATCCGAAACGTCTGAAAACCAAACCGTGAAGGCCGAGGCCAGAAAGTGGTTGAGAAAATTTGAGTCAGGTGACATGGTGTGTCTGCTCAAGAAATCGCTATATGGACTTCGTCAAGCTGGCCGATGTTGGCATACCAAGCTGAGCGACGTACTCAAGAGAATTGTGCAGTTCCGACAAATGCCGATCCATGTGTACACAATAGTCCAAGGGGAGCAACCCTCCTATATTGTGACGTATGTGGATGATATTTTGATTTCGTCACCCGACGAAAGTCATGCTATTGAAATCGGGAAGAAATTGGGATGGCATTTTGAACTTCGTGATCTCGGTCCAGCGAAATACTGTTTAGGTATCGAATTTGAAGCGGATGATCGATCCATCACGTTACGCCAACGCGGACACGTGGAGGAATTGTTAAAGAAATTTGGGATGTTTGACTGCAAAGCGGTAGTCACACCCTTGGACCCCAGCATCAAATTATGCGAACCAGAGGGAGAAGTTAGCGACGACGAGAAAGCCTTACCCTATAGGCAAATTAGTAGGCGGGTTAAACTACTTGTCCGTTGCTACAAGACCAGACATAGCATTTGCTTGTAGTTACTTGGGACAGTTTAACCATTGCTACAATCGTTCGCACTGAATGCAGCTAAAAGAGTCTTGAGGTACCTCAAGGGGACTTTAGATGTCGGGCTACATTATACCACTGAGATGAATACCTCGTTGATCGGATTCGTGGATGCGGATTGGGGCGGCGATTCGACGAACAGAAAGTCCTACACCGGCGTCTGTTTCAAGCTAAGCGGAAGCCTTGTCACATGGGATGCGAAGAAGCAGCAGTCAGTGGCCTTGTCATCCAATGAGGCGGAATACATGGGCTTTGCCGAAGCCGCAAAAGAAGCCACATATCTTCGGAAATTCCTAATCGAATTGGGACTCGAAGAAGACAATAGTAGCGTATCATTGCATAATGATAATCAGGGGGCAATATGCTTAGCTAAGAACCCGGTGCACCACAACCGAGCAAGCATATTGACATCCGCTACCACTTCATCAGGCAATGCCTTGAAGAGGGTCAAGTTACTCTTCACTACACTCGTACTGAAGATATGCCAGCAGATATTCTCACAAAGGCGCTGTTTCAGCCTAAGCACCGAAAGTGCATGAAAATGATGGGACTGAATAATCGTCGTCCCGAGGGGAGTGTCAGGAATCGACAACGCCGCAGCGTTATATAGATCGCTACAACGATTATGAAGAGTCGGTTAGAGTCAGTCACAGCCAGCAGTTGTTCGTTTGTGGTCGTAATGTCTGATGCCGCCTTATAATTCTGTTCATTTCTGTTACATTTGGTTTAAGTTTGTTTTCTTATATTTAGTTAATACACGCATAATTAATTTAGTTCGTAATCCATTACCTCCTATCAAAAATAATGATACTTTTTAAATATTTTAAATTACAAGCATTTTTGAAGACGCCAAATGTTAATTATATTCCAAAGAAATTGTTGGTATTTACGAAACCAGAAATTGAAAAATTTTTAAATGACTCCTATTAGATGAGACGATTTTTATGTATTAAGGTAATTTACAATATTAGAATTGAGTTGTTAAACTTACTATTCGTTACACAAGTAAGTTAGTAATTACTGTAGCTGGATTCCGCAGAACTGATGAATGTGTGTAATATGCGAGTGAAAGATTTTGATTTCCGTGATGATATTATAATTATCGATATTCCAACCAGTAAAATAGTGAACGCTAAAAATTTGGTATTTTAGAATTATATTGGGTTTATGTTGTCAAACAATTGTTAAAAACAGACCTACTGCAGATCTAGGTGTAAATCTATGTAAACCTGATATACTGGACATTCATTCAAGCGTGCACATCAGCTACGATTTTAGCAGAAAATGGTGGAGATTTATTAACCCTTATGCAGAATGGAGGTTGGAAGTCCTCGACAGTAGCTGAAGGATGGTATATACAGGAATCCTTGCAAATAAAAAAAGAATTACTGTAATGGTGCACAGTGCGGTTACCAATTCCTGACGTACTTATCCCAAACAAAGAAATCCATATTTCCTGATCCGAATACTGTTTCAATACCTCAGTTCGATGTTCCTGGACTAATTCAGATTACAATTGAAAACGTCAATTCATCGCACTCTAACACCTTTTATCATAATTATATCAAAATTTGATATTAATGTAAAATAGTTACTTGTATTTAGTAAAGAAATATTTGCTCGATACAAAAAACCTCTTGCGGGAAGATAATTCTAGCATTTGCTTTATTAAAGAATTTGCTCACTTGGTTTGCCCGTGTGCTCATGTAGAAATAACTTTTTCCCAAATTTGTTCGTGACTTTTTAACAAACGGTCCTATCCACCCCAGTTTTCTATTTCAACACCCATTAGGTTACATTAGCAATAAACCTAAGCTTTTCATGTTTTAAAGGAATTTTATCCTTCCTTCCGATTTGTGAAACTTTAGTCAAAAAAGTCGGAATGAAAGAAAAAAAGGTGGCAGTTTTTTTCGATACTAAAAACACGAACATCGTACACAAACCTGAATAAAAGTATTAAATCGGTTTGATTCCATAATGCAAATGAGTATACTTCTGTGTCATTTATCACTTTATTACAAATGATTTATAATCTTTCAGTTTCATATGCGCTTTCAAGAAACTCGCTTTCTATAACAATCGTTTTATTCAACATTGCGACAGCATCAACAATTAGTAACTTTAGCGATGGTCGTTTCCAAGCTTGTACCAGTTCTCATATCTAAAATATTTTAGGAAACTTTCTATTTTTACACTAATGATGAGGAGATTTTCTAAAAAAAATAAAATTAATTTCAAAATAAAAATAATCGTAAACCAAAATTCGTTTTAAAGATTTACACATCCTATAAACTCAAATTCAAAATTAAGACTAATCATGACTGAATGCAGTATTAACTATCTAAAGCATAGAAGTGCAGTGACCCGTGAAGTAAATTTAATAAATAATATAAAAAGTTTACAAAACACACCTGCTCAATAGATATTTTTGATTAAATAGCACTTCTATATTTCTGTAACATTTTTGATACATTTATATATCGAATAGTTTTCACAGCATTTATTAAAGCAGACTTTAACTTTTAAGAAACTGTAATATATGAAGAACAAAACAAGTAATTTTCTTTTTAATTAATGTACGAAGTAATTAGTTTCTCAGGATCAATTTAACGTCCCATATTAAATTAAGCAGTGATTATAAGTTACTTGAACTTATAATTCTTATAATTGAAAAAAAGTACATTAATTAGAAAAATTATAATTAAAAATACGTTTTAAATTTGCAAATTTTATGATTTTTTTTAAATTATTCAAGGTGTGGAAAAAATGATAACAATGCAAATTTATATTAACTGCTTAGTTTCGTTTGTTTTTTATTTTAATACCTAAATTCATTTGCATTCAACAAGAAATAATTTACAAATTTAAACTGAAATCTTGCAAACAAAAATTAATACGCATATTCCAATTTTAGAGGATCTGTTAAATATTGATTAATGTGGAAATAAATTCAGTGCAAGCTAAAATGAGTATCTATGCTACTTTATAAATATTTGATTTTATTAAAAAATATATCGGTTTTTTAAAAGGAAGTGTATAATCTACCGAAAACGCAAAAGTCAATAATAATTCAAGTATCAAAAGTCACAACTGTCAGATTATAGTACAATATACAACGAAGTGGCTGTAATATTCTATTTATGAAGAGGCGCGGACGTTGATTTTTATTGTTTCCGTATTTTCATTTATAAATATCAGACTGTGTTACAATTGAAGTAGCTTAGAACATCTCGACGTTACGACAACTTAACGTCAAAGACACTCTCTTCCAGAACAAGTTGTTTACATTTACAGCATCCTAAAGCTAAATACATATACATGAAATATATTCTCAAAATTGTATATGTTACATTTAATGAATGGATTTTTGGGTTTCTATTGTTAAAATAAAGTATAATGTCTCCGATTTAGCATTAGAAGAGCAGTAGCAATGCTTCTACACTGTATTATAGATTAATTTCGTATTTGTGAAGACATATTTCGTAAATAACAAGCGGTTTGCTGAAGTTATAATAAACCTAGTTACAAGCCAAAGTTGGGCAGTTACAAAGATCTACGTTTAGGAACAGAATGTTACACTAGCGATTCCTTTTAACTTTTGTCGACAGCTGCGATATGTAAGTAGAAGGCAAAAATTTCAATTGACCATATTGATTCTTAATTCCCTAGTTTATCGAATTATTACTAAAATTTGTTAAACTCAGCGACCTAAATATTTGTCAAAAAAATTGAGATTACACAACTGCAATTTAATGACAAAGAAGAAAAACCTTTAATCTGTTTAGAACATTTACCGCAAATGTGATCGTCAACTCATATTAATTTTATTATAACAATTTTGGAGAGTTATTGATTGTTATGTAGGTAAATAATCATAGTAAAAAAAGTATTCCACAGAACAGTTTTATTAAGGTGGTGCTACACCTGATTTTATTAGGAAGCTAAAATTAATTTTTAGAGGATACCATTGGAGATGTAACAGTTCTTGATCACTAGATAAATATTTTGTACTTGTTTCGTGTTTTTTAATAGCTTTTCACAATCATGTAATTTGCTTTCTATAATAACATTATTTTGGAACCTAAATCCAAAAATTACAAATGATTTAATTAGAGATGAGTGAAGGAATATTTACGTACGTGCATAATACTTCTTTAGTAAAAAAAAACATTTTATAAGATTGGGGTCTATTCAATAACCTTTCAGTTAGTTAAAATTTAGAGGCCGCTATAAGATTATAAGGGTCATCTAAAAAAATTTTGCGTGAATACGCATTCTGTACTGTGATATTTTAGTGGGCCGCTAAAATAGCAAGATTTAGCGGATCCGTTAAAATTTATTCATTTCATTATGGCAACAACGCGTTTATTTGAAATGTTACCAAAATCAAAGCTCATTAAGTTATAGACCGGTAGCGAGCAAGAAAATCGTCGTATGATTTGCCCCATGTCAAGGCTATGGGGAAAGTTAGCCAGTAATATTTCTTCTCTTCTATTGCACGAAAACGCCACCAGTTACGGTACAAGAGGCACTGATAGGAGGGGCTATTTTAAAGTAAAATCTCGTTTCAGTAAAATTAAAAGAACGTCTTGAATAGTTCTTTTGTCACATTTTTTGTCAAGTTTCTTGAATTAATGAACAAAATTAGAAAAAGAATTGCTTAATTTAGAAAATGCTTATTATTTAATTCCACACCTCTTCACCTCTTCTGTGCCAATTCCGATCTCTTATGGCAATTTTATTATCATTATTGTCCTCAACGTCTTTGTTCATTATTTCATCTTCATGTAAATAGCAATATTGTGAAGAACATCACAATTGTAGATAATTTCTCCGGCAGTTACTGGCTTGTAATTCAAGACCTATGCTTTAGAAGACAACGAAAACTAGATTTCAGAACGTCATTTAATATCTCGATTACATTCGTAGCTCTAATAAAGTGCCATTGATAGCACCCAAACATCTCAGAAAATTAACTGTTACAGAATAGACCCCTATTTGAAAAAAAAAAAAAAAAAAAAAAAAATTCAATAAAGTTATTGGTTCATTTGAGTAGATGAATTATTGAAATTCTATATTTTGAACTTATTTTTAAAATATTTGACTTCTTAAAATACTCATACCAACTTTTAACATAGTGAGTTTTCTAGGGTTTCAATTGTATCTGGGTTTAATAATTATAATTTTTATTTGTAAAAACTTTTTTAATTATTAAATATTATTTAAAAAACAATCGTTACTATATTTAATCCTTGGATACCATTGTTTTTAACCTAAGATTCAATTTAACCGAGTTTGATGCAACTGGCCCTTAGACCTAATTTTTTCATCTCCAGTTAATTTTATCTGTCGGTTAATTACCTTAGAAACGTAACTTTCTAAAAATTTGATTGCTCAATGCTTGCCTTTCCATAGTAGTCTGATGAAAGTTTACTGAAGGTGAAAAAATCAGGCCTAACTCCAGTTAATATTTTATATTTTTTTTATCTGATCTTTGCTCTTTTTTTCATCCATTTACAATTAATTTTGGGGCAATTCCATGGGAAATTGTGCCTATTGCCTACTTGAATTTGTGAATTACAAATTTTCTCAAATGAATATCAATTTTTCAAAACAACATAACGACATTTTAATAAAATAACAAAAAACTGATCAAACTGATGTCACTAAATTAACGAAGCGTAAAAACGAAAAACATCATCATTAATAATGTCAAAATTTTATTAAAAGTAGGCAATCAGTTTCTAACATTAAAATTCTTAATTTGGTTAAAGAAGACATTGAAGAAAACATAGATAAACTCAATAGAAGATGGAAAAATATTGTGCCAATTCAAGTCTTCAGTCCAAACATTATTTTAAAGCATATTCTTCTACTGAGCTAATAACCGGGAATACATTTTATTCAGATTGTTGAAAACATAGTGTAGTAAAAAAACGAAGTTTAATTTTATAATTTTTAGTTTTTTAAATTTTTTTTGTTTAAAAAAAAAAAAAAACCGCCCATTTCTTGTAAATACTCACGTCCCTACTTTTACTAAACTTTTTTTTTTTTTTTTTTTTTTTTTATAATTTTATTTTTTTTTTTTTTTTTTCTAAAAAAAAAAAAACAAAAATTTTTTTTTTTTTTTTTTTTTTAATTTTATATAAAAAAAATAAAAAAAATTTTTTTTTTTTTTTTTTTTTTATCACAAACAAAAAAAAAAAAAAAAAATTCATATACAGGGTGTTTAAAAAATACGTTCCGATATTTGGCCCACTTATAGATCTCATCAGTACAAACAAAAAAGTCAAAATAAACATAAGTCCAAAAATCAACCGTTTCCGAGATACAGGCAGTTTTTGAAATTAAAATTACTAAGCCCAGTTGGAGTGATTCGTCGTATTTATCACGTCAGCTATGGAAATAACAAAACAAAATTTGTTCGTTTCTGTCAGTCTAGTTGCCGCATTTGTTGTAATCATTGTGTGGCTGTCATTGTTAGTGTTATTGTTGCTATTGAAGTCGTTGTTGCTGTTGCTCATTGTTGAAATTTTCAAATATGCCGGAATATACCAACGCAGAAATGGCAGACATGCATTTCATGTATGGCAAGGCCGATGGAAATGCTTATGAGGCACGTCGCCTTTATGCCGAAGCATTCCCAAACCGGGTACTTCCGTGTGCCAAACTTTTTACAAATTTACATCAACGTTTATCCGAAGTTGGATCGTTTAAATCAAGGAACGGTGATGGTGGTCGGCCTAGATCAGTTTCTACTCCCGAGGCAGAACTTAACATTTTAAGAAGAATTGAAGAAAATCCCGGTACTAGTACTAGAAGACTCTCTACTGAAACAAATATTAATTCTTCCCTAATTTGGAGAATGTTACGCGAGCAGCAATTGCACCCATACCATATTCAAAGGGTACAGGCTCTTACTGTGCCTGATTATGCCGCACGACTGGTGTTTTGTCGAAGGATGCTGACAAAAGTTGCGGAGAACCCAAATTTTGTTACGGAAATTTTATTTACTGACGAAGCTGGTTTCACGAGAAATGGCATTTTTAATTTCCATAATAGCCATGTTTGGGCCGACGAAAACCCGCACGCCATTGTTGAATCGAATCATCAACACCGATTTTCAATCAACGTTTGGCTTGGTGTGTTGGGAGACCATCTGATAGGACCTTGTTTCCTGCCTAACCGTTTGACTAGTCAATTGTACCTTGACTTTTTGCGGAATACCTTGCCACTGCTGTTAGAAGATGTACCCCTCAACCACAGAATTAATATGTGGTTGATGCACGATGGAGCTCCTGCGCATTATGCAGTCTTGGTCAGAAATTACCTAAACGAAAATTACAATGGCAGGTGGATAGGGCGAGGAGGTCCAATTGCATGGCCACCTAGATCTCCCGACCTCACTCCGCTCGACTTTTGCATTTGGGGGTATTTAAAGACATTAGTTTATTCAAGTCCTGTGAATAATTTAGATGAGTTGCGAGAACGAATTGAACATGCCTGCCAGACTGTTCGTACAAATCCGGGACTCTTTGAGAGAGTGCGGCGTTCACTTTTACGGAGATGCGAAATGTGTATACAAATGGAAGGAGGACATGTTGAACATCTTCTTTAAGAATCATTTGTAATTAAAATGTTGTATTTATACTGATATTTGTTCTATTGAAAACCTCGTTGAAATAAATATGACCTTTGGTTTACCCACTTCCTTAGCTGACTTGATAAATACGACGAATCACTTCTACTGAGCGTAAATTATTTTAATTTCAAAAACAGGTTGTATCTCGGAAACGGTTGATTTTTGGACTTATGTTTATTTTGACTTTTTGTTTGTACTGATGAGATCTATAAGTGGGCCAAATATCGGAACGTATTTTTTAAACACCCTGTATAGTATACTTATAACAGAAAAACACTTTGTTATACATGTTTTACTTACGCATTAACAAATTAATGAATTCAAAAACTTCTGTATTTTTGTAAAATGAACGTAATAGCTGCATTTTGAAACCAATCACTGTCTTGTTTTAATAGTCTTTAATCAAAGGTAACGGATGTCTATTTCAATCTGCTGTGAAAAGACATTTTTTTGACCAGTTTTAAACAATAATTAAAATTAATAATTAATAAAAATTCTGAGCAATTGTGACCTCTCTGCTAAAAGTGGGAAGCCGTTGAATTTATTTCAATACCTTTTCGTTTATAGCAAAGTTTGAAAAAAAATTTGAACTTATTGACTTACAAATGGTAGCAAAAAAAAAACGCATTTAGTTCTTACATTGAAGACATTCTGTTCGTACATATAAATATTATAAATTCATAATCGTGGCAACAAAGATGATTTTCCGTCGTATGAGAAATATAAGTTCATAGTATGTAGTTCCGATACTTTCATCAAGTGAATGAAAACTAAGTTGGAATAAATAATGAGAAATACATTTTTTATGCGTTTATCTTAAAAAGAGACAATTTACGTCCTCATTTGCGGCCGTAAAGTAGCACTTTTGTACTCATCTGTCAAAAAAAAAAAGTAAAACGGCCGCTTCGTTGAATCACGATTCCCATGCCTCATTGCAATAAAGTAAGTATAATTATACAGGGTGGTCCAATCTATACGACACGGTCTCTCAAATGAGAACGCAGATCTGTATGTTGCGGCGATTTTTTGTACATGTATGCAGAGTCTTTTTGGGCATGATTTAAAAATATTTTTAATATACAGGGTTTGTCAAAAAAGTTAAATGCCAAAGTTGCCATTTTTTAAATGGAACACCCTGTATTTGAGAACGAATTTGGATTGTAGAGCTGAAATAAAGGTAAGTTGATGTTACATGCCCTATACCTATCTCAAATAATTTTTGAGATATTTAAAAACTATAAAATTACAACATAAATTTGAAAAAATTATTAAACTAAAGTGCTTTATGTGACGTATGAATCTTTATGCCTTATCATAGTAGTAGTGCCTTCGGTCATAAATGAAACAATAACGTGCTAAAAAGTTATACAGGGTAGGTAAAAAAATTGAATTAAATTATAGTCAAATTGGAAAGGTGATAAACTCTTTTATTTAAATGGAACACCCTATATCTGACATCACGAAACAATAGGCTTTTCGAATACCTATCGAACAGTATTAGTGGGTCCCATACCTAACTCAAATAGTTCTGAGTTATTCGAGTTTATGTTGAAAGTTAACGTTAATTCCATTTAACAAGATTTAATTTTAGTGAAGGTGGCTGTGGCTGATGAATGAAAGGCATAGCGATTGTTTTTGTTTGTTTATTAACCACCATTAATCGTCAAAAGCTTTATTTTAAAATCCTCGTTTATTTAGAAGTATTGAATTTAAAAATGAAAAACTTATAGTAAACAAAGAAAGAATTAGACATGATTTTTGTCCTTTGGGAGTGTGACCGGAATTGTTTATTAGCCTCGAAAGTTTACGCTCAAAAATATCCGACACGTAATCATCCTAACCAAAATGTTTTCCAAAGACTGCTAGAAGTTTTTCTACAGGATGGATCCGTAAGTTATAAAAAGTAAAAGGCAACAGTACGTAACTGGCAACGAAGAAAATCAGTTCTCAGTAATTGGATCCGTAATTGAAAATCCACACACGAGCCAGCGAAAAATTCATTCAGAAACTGGAATCAGTAAAACCAGCGTACAGCGCATTTTAAAGAACCATAACTTGCATCCACACCGCGTGCAGCTGCATCAGCAAAGCTTTGGAAATAGATTTTGGTCGAAGAGTTGATTTTTTGTTTGTGGGCGCTTAGATAAAGCAGGGGAAGATGAAAATTTCTTTGATTACGTTTTGTCTCTCAGATGAATGTACTTTCCACAACAACGGCTTCGGTCAACAGGCATAATTTTTCACTACTATTCAGTGATCAAAAATCCCCCATTTTTACTAAGAACACTTAACCACCAGCATAGGTGGTCTCTTAATGTATGGGGAGGAATCCTCGGAGGGCGTGATAGGGGACCATTCTTTTTGAAGGCCATTTAGATGGACAAAAATTTAACAGATTTCTCACAGAAAATTTACTCGACCTTTGCTAGATGTTCCACTAAATATTTTACAACGTATGTGTGGTTTCAACTAGATGGTGCTCCAGAACATTTTCATCATAACGTGCGGTTCAATTTAAACCAAATGTTTCCGGATAGATGGATTGGAAGAGGAGGACCCCAAAATTGGCTTTGGCCAGATCTCCTGACTTGACATGTGCCGATTTTTTATGTGGGGATATGTCAAGAACATTGTCTACAATAATCCACCTACAACACCAAATGATATGGAAGAAAGAATCCGCGGTGCTTTTGCGAGCATTACACCGCAAATGCTGGAGAATGTTAAAGAATCATTCAAAAACGTGTTCAGTTAGGTATTGAGACAAATGGTCGCTGTTTTGAACATTTAATTTAATGTTAAGCAATTTTTTTTCAATATTGTTTAGTTCGCTTTGTTTTTACGTTAATATTTTGCTTTGTTACATTTTTACGTTACATCTTATCTTTGTAGTTAATAAACAATCGCTATGCCTTTCATTCATCAGCCACAGCCACCTTCACTAAAATTAAATCTTGTTAAATGGAATTAACATTAACTTTCAACATACAACTCGAATAACTCAGAAACTATTTGAGCGTAGGGGTATGGGACACCCTAATACTGTTCGATAGGTATTCGAAAAGCCTATTGTTTCGTGATGTCAGATATAGGGTGTTCCATTTTAAAATAAAAGAGTTTATCACCTTCAATTTGACTATAATTTAATTCAATTTTTTACTACCCTGTATAACTTTAGCACGTTATTGTTTTCATTTATTACCGAAGGCACTACTACTATGATAAGGCATAAAGATTCATACGTCACATAAAGCAACTTTAGTTTAATAATTTTTTCAAATTTATGTTGTAATTTTATACTTTTTAAATATCTCAAAATTATTTGAGATAGGTATAGGGCATGTAACATCAACTTACCTTTATTTCAGCTCTACAATCCAAATTGTTCTCAAATACAGGGTGTTCTATTTAAAAAATGGCAACTTTGGCATTTAACTTTTTTTTGACAAACCCTGTATATTAAAAATATTTTTAAATCATGCCCAAAAGACTCTGCATACATGTACAAAAAAATCGCCGCAACATATTGATGCGTTCTCATATTTGAGAGACCGTGGCCGTATAGATCGGACCACCCTGTGATGTAAACACATAGTTTTTTTTATTTCTGTGAACAATAATATCCTTAAGATTTGCGTATTCTGTATTCGTTGCTTAGATGACTAAGTGCAAAAGTGCATATTATTCTATTCTGTATCTATTGTATCAACATAAAAATAGAATACAATTTGAAAAAAAAAAACTGAATAAAAATTCTGACAATGTCAAATTGTTTTGCATTCTTTAGCATTCGTACGTTATTTTTAGAGTGAGCGCTTAAAGACGTTGTGTGTACCAGCGGCTGTAAGGTTTTCCGGCCTTTCGACACTGATCGCTCGTCCAACGCCTACCGACAATCTAACAATCAGAGCAGCCAAAAAAACCTACTTTACAGGCTTATGGTACAAAGTAATTATTATTGATTCACGAAACACTTTGTACAAAAATATCCTACCGACATTAAAGTTTCAAACAACATTGAAGTTAGATTACAATTATATTTTTTTAAAATAAGTTATAAGAGAAATTAAATTGTTTCATTTATAAAGGTATTACTTCAATTAAGTATCGTTATGAAATATTTTGTAATAACATCACCAAACGCAACATTAAGGTGTTAGCCTTGAGATGACCGTAACTGTGTTTCTTCCGGTAACATTGAGAGAATATCTCGCACAATTTTTTAGAATTTAACGACTCTGTAAAAATGAATTTCTTTTATATAATAGGTCAGCATTTTATTCAAAACTCATATTTTTATATATTTTGAACATTCTAACAAGTTTGTTTACTTTATTTTAGTAAAATTATTTTTGTTTTTAAATGTGCTAATAGTTATTTATCTATCAAGGGAACTATAAGGGCCTTAATTACCGATGGCAATTGCCTGAGGTTATTAAAGCTTATTAATTTCCGTGGTACATAGATAACTTTATTTCTGACTTATTTCAATAAAATATTGTTCATTTTTAAAACAGAAAAAATTTACCAATTTATTACCTTCCCAGCGTTCTTAAGAAATCTGATAACATAATTAGGAGATAAAACAGCAGACTTTTTCGGCCTATAACTCTTACTCTCTTCCGTTTCAAAAATACCTCTATTCATTGAACTTGGTGATATCTCAGTTTTTCATATATTCACCCTCGATTTTAGCATTGACCAAATTTAGTCCATAAAGAATTCGGACTATACGTTTCGACTGCAACGAATAAACACAATGACTACCAAATCTACCGAAAAACATAGAATATTCCTTTACCACTTCTTGAAAAATGCCAGTAATACGGTTTCAGTTGTATCTTTTAGTTAAGATTACAGTTTCCGGTGTCAGCCACCCCAAAAAGGGGGGGGGGGGGGGAAGTAGTGTATATCTTGTATTCTTTGGTATAAGGTCATTCATTCTTTTCGATGGAATTAATGATTCTCTTGCTTTTTGGAGCTTTTTCAAAATCTGCTCCATTATATTTGGAGTAGAAAACACTGCTTTTAACGCAAACACAGCTTGATAACAAAGTTCTGTTTATAAACAAGTAACATAGCAAACAACAACCTAGCAACAACAAAACTCTTATAATCACTGGTACCTGATTCAAATATACTGGGAAGGTAATAAATTGGTACATTTTTTTCCGTTTTAAAATGAACAATATTTTATTGAAATTGGTCAGAAATAAACATTATCTTATGTACTACGGAATTAATGAGCCTTAATAACCTTGGGTAATTGCCGTGCCTCGGCCCGGAAACCCCGGGACGCAAACTTTGCCATCGGTGCAATTAAGACTCTTATAATTTCCTTGAAACTTAAATATCTACTTTGTACTCAGCCTAAGATTACTGATTTTCCGGTTATTCTCTGATGCACGGGGAGTTCCATTTCGCACCCCTGTGTTTTTACTTTGCTCGGGAATAAGGGAAATTCTTGTTTATTAGGTATTAGTTGACAACGCAAAGCACATTGTCAAGCAATCGGCGGGATAGTGCTACCAACTCAAATTTCTGCAAACACAAAAAAAAACTAAGCAGCTGTAAAATTTATTTATTTATGAATTAATACTACAGTTACTTGTTACAAAAATAATATACCTAATTTTTCGAGAAGAAATTTTCTCCGCATAAAACTCCTAAAAATTGTCAAGATCTGAGGTTCCAACCCTAACTTAAGAGCACATTTTCTTGTGTCCTATTTATTAAAAATAATACTTATAATTATATACTTAATATGATTTTTCTTAAAATAATACTTATGTATATTATACATTAATAACCTACCAATAAACAATCTATAAAATCAACAACTATCGAAATCCTAAATTGTCAATCAATAGCCAAAAAAAAATAGTCATAATTTCAAAAAGACGGATGATTTGAAGAATTGACAGCAAATTATCCATATTTGGTTTCGAAAAGTTTTGTAAGGAATAGCCTCCTAAATCTCCCTGTTCTGTGAAGTTCAATCAGCTCCTTTTTTTGTTAATAGGTTGGTAACGACACTAAAATTTTTTAGACAAGATATTACGAGAAAACGCATCCAAATTCTTTTTTTTTTTTAAGTTTAACCAGCCCAGGATATTAGGTAAGTTTTTACCTGCGGCAAAAATGTTTGATAGTCTTTTAAATTTCAACCTTCAACTCCTCATTGGTGATAGGCTAATCTACTTGACGAATTACAGAAAGATGCGTCAAGAATTACTCTGTTGGCCCCTACGTAACAGTGGATGAAATGGAGCCTTTAGAGGCAGATGTTTGTTTAGGCAATACATAGCTAACAAACCTGCCAAATATGGCATTAAAATTTATGCTGTCGTGATGCTAGAATGTTTTACACGCATAATATTGAAATATATGCCGGCAAACAACCCAGTGGCCCATATCAACTAAAAATGACGCGTACAGTGTCGTAACCCGTCTTCTAAAGCATTGCAGTGGTACTGGTAGAAATGTTACCATGGACAACTATTTTACTTCGGTGCCGTTAGCAAATGATTTAATAAACAACCACCGTCTGACCTTAGTCGGTACATTACGGAAAACAAGAGGAGATCCCGCCAATATTTTTGGATACAAAGATGATCGTCATAGGCATGTTGTGGGGGATGGAATTCCACGGAAAGCCTGCAACTTCATACATTCCTAAAAAGAATAAAAATGTGTTGATGTTATCAACTTCACGAAGATGATGAAATTGATGCAACCTGGGGGGCGGAAGAAACCTCAAGTTTAAGTTTATAATCTTACCAAAGGAGCAGTAGATGTGGTAGATAGAATGAAGACTGATATAATGACAAGAGTGAGAACAGAGGCCATTTACGGTTTTGCATACGAATAGCTGGTATTAATTCCCAAATAATTTATACACCAATACAAATCAGAAAACCGAACGAGGATACCTAACGAATTTAGCTGAGAGAGAAGCCGCACATTATACGACGATCTAGTGTCACTTGTTTATCTATTCCTCTAAAGCAGAAAATCATAAATGTTTTGGGTCGAAAAAATTGGAAAGTTCAGATAAAAGACTACAACAGGAAAACACTAAACCACGGTCTCTTGTCCAATTAGAAAAAATCGGTTTACGCAGTAATCTTGTGTTGGATGTTTGAAGCCAGTATGCAAAGAACATATACATAAAACTGTTTTGACCTGCATGGATTGCTTCAACCAGGAAGAAGATTCATAAGTTTTATTTTATTTTTCACATTTGTCCTGTTTGTTAAAGTTTACTTACAGGACCTCTATTCTTGAATTTTGGGAATTATATTCTCATGAGAAATCAAGATAGCATTTTTGTTCCTTACTATCAAAACCAAAAAATTTCGTGTACCCGCACTTACTACTTGTGAATCCTTATTTTTTTTCACGCCAACGTGAACTCACGTCGGTCTCACTGAATTAACCCCAATTAAAACATGACATTCCTTTGAAATCGATTGCATTCAAAATACCCAACAAGCTAGTTGGACGTAAAAAGACGGTCTTACACAACTGGCGTACGACTGTTAAACAACTGATCTTATTCTCCATAAGTATGGCTTTTCCAACTACAATACGATAGTGTATACGACTGTAAGCGATCGTATTATCAAAACTTATACGACCACGTTACGACGTACGTGACTGGTTATTTATTTATTCGTATGGTTCATTTTCATTATTGTATTGTGATGTAAGTGTTATGTATGGTGCCCCACAAGATCTGTATAAACCTGTCTAGTGTGGTGACGAAACCATGTGCAATTGTTAATTGGTTCGTTTTGGGAAAGCATTTGCTTGAAGGTTTAGAAAACCACTAAACCTTAGAACACATTGTACAACAGCTATGTGACTAATGTACGACAGCCAAACTCAATAGGTATGATCCGTAATATGACATTAATCCGACTAAAAATATCGACCAATCAACAACCGTTCTATGACAAAAAATTAAAAATATTAGACAATAACACAGTTTATTTTTATCTACGTATTTTAATTGACGTGTGCACCTTTTGGAAATGGTCATTAATGATGTTTATACACAAATGCATATAAATTACATCCCCTCGCTCGGATTCAAACTCTGGACCATCGGAATACAAGGCAGGTAGACAGACCACTCGTCTATCTGAAACGCGGTCTACGTTTCTATATGCGTGTCTTTAAACTGACAAGTAAGGGTAGTAGTCGGTGATTATTTGTAAAAGATATTTGAGTACATACTACATACTGTGATCACTGCATGTAGAAAACCTATATTAGATGCTTTAGCTTGTGGTAAGTTTTAATGAATAATAATATTAGTCGACTAAGATAAATAATCGGGCCAACACATTTTCACCGTTTTGTAACAAATGTGTGACTGAAGTACGACTACTTTAAAAAACCACTATGCAACATACATAAATTAGAATAATGCAACGAATAATTGCTGGGTACACTGAGAGAAATGCTTCTAGAAGACTTTTGTGGATGTTTTATCTCTTAGTCACTATAGAAATTGTTTTAATTAGTAACAGTTTTGTTTTATCCGTCAAAGGTGGTTTTTGGTAGATAAAATGTATATGTTTTTGATACAACTTGCTTAACTACTAAACTTAAATTTATTAATTATCAATTTTGCAAGTATCATATTCTTAGTGAAACTACATATTTTAGATTGCTCTATACAAAATTTTTAAAATGTGTTTGTGTTACACGAGTTGCATAATGTGTAACAATAACCCTTGTATTGAATTTACAACAAACTGCACTTACATAAGGCACAATTAACTGCCTTTGCATAAAATATAGAAAATGACAATTACCATAGCTAAAGGCATACTACTCCATTTGTCAAAGCGTTTGTGCACAGGCACAAATAAAATCTTATGTCATTTATCATGTGTAGTATATGCATAAATTATGCATTGTAGATGTTATGAAACAACGCAATAAAACTGTCTCTTCACAAAAACGGAAGTAATTTAATTTATGGTAATTCTGGAGAAACACAACCACAAGAGAGAATACATCTGTAAATGGTTGCATCAAGTATATATTTTGCAAAACAACATTAGACAACTAATTATTCAGCTGATAGAGTTTTTGATGCATAAGTTGTTTGTATGTATAATTTAAAAATAAAGAATGTTTTACTTCAAACAAATTGAGACAAAATAAAGAGAGCTCTAATAATCTTAAACAGGGTTTGAAATCTACTTTATTCACAATCACTATTGTAATGTGTGAATTGCAAACTTTCAAAAGGTTTGAAAGTTTGCCGTTATTAACTGCAATGGATTTTCCACGGGTTGAAAGTAAACAGCTGTTCACTTTCAACCCAAGAGAAAAGAGAGAGAAAGAAATAAATAGGAACAAGTTTCAGTGTTGCCAATATTAATTTAGCCTGTCAGAAATTTCTGTCGATCGTTGGTTATGTTAATAAATTTCCGACAAAGGATTTACCTAAATTATTGTAGAACGCAAGTATTATAACTGTTTTTATCTTTAAAGAGTACTTATATTGTAGAGTCGCTGTTTTCAGTTTATATTATTTCATAACCTAAAAGTATATAATTGTTTTCAATTTTGTAGGTCGAAGCATGTGTAGGAAAGGAACGTTGATGTTTCATTTCATTAACAGTACAAGTCGGTGTTGCTCGAAATAATACAGGGTCATGCTATTAGGAACAAACCCATACGTTTTTTGCACCAACTTAAAGAAACCACATGAAACGGTTTTGGCAACTGGATGTATGTGTATAACCAGAAAATGCAACGGGGAGAAATAATTCAAAGAAACAATCCTATTTAATAAGTAAGAAAATGTATAACAATAAAAAAAGTATCTTAAAGTATTTTCAATTAGATCCATTCGAGGGTTCATTTCTAACATTTATGGTTACGTTAGAATTACCGGATGCATTAATAACAAAGGATATTCCTTGTTTTGTTTGGCTGCTGCATACACTAAATTCATTAGAGCTACTTGGCCCGCTGTCATGAGTTGTGCTTGACAACATAACGGCAACTTTTTTTGGCCTTCTAACGAATTGTCCACATATGACTCTGCCACCGCACTGGACTTCCAACCGCCTAACCGTTTTAACTGCAGAATATCACCACCATTATCAGCTAGTAATGTAGCTGCAGTTCGTCGAAAGCAGTGTCCGGTAAATGTTGCTGGTTCTTTTAATTTCAAATATGTTGCAATTTTTTTGGAAATGATGCAATTGTGTTATGCCCAAAAGGTGTTTTGTAATTTTGTTATATCGAACTTGCATAAATAACTGTTATTTCAATGTTCCACGCATATTATATATTGTTTTAAATGTTTATCCATTCTGAATGTGTGTTTTGAATCTGAATTGAAACAGTGGCTCTTTCTTCCAGAAAATTTATGTCGCCAATGGTCATTTTAAAAAGCTCGTCACTTCGACAAGCTCCGGAAGTACCCAATATCAAAGCCACCTGGAAATTGTAAAATAAAATTATTTGTCACTTCGATAAATAATAAACTAAGGAACTTCTTTGGAATGTGTACCCGAAGGTTAGTATAAGTTTAGTTTTAGATTGCACACTTAAGTTAGGTTATTTTAAGTTTATTTATAAGTTCTTAGCTTTAAGTTGCACCCTTAAGTTAGGTTATTTTTAGTTTAGTTATAGGTTCTTTGGATACACATCCATTCCGAAGAGGTTCCAAACTACTTACTTTTTGTGGAAGAAAGTCTAATGGTGCGTCTTTCAAAACCTATTGATTTCAATTCTAGAAAACGTACTTGATTTTTTGGTTTGTAACCCACATTTTGTTTTTTCAAATATGCTATTAGTTTAGAAAATTTCGAGATATCTATATTTTCATTGATATCCAATGTTGTTCGTAACATTGAATATGTTGCCCATAATGTTGAAGGCTTTTGGATTTAGCCAGGTCGCTAAAATAGGCAAGCACAATATTTTCTGATGTCTTCTGCTGTACATTTTGGTAGCGCACCAATCTTTATAATCTCTGTAGACTTTTTGATAACGACTTTTGCTTTTCTCCGGTAACAAATTTTGAACCGCTTCGTTGGCCACTTCCATTAATTCTGGAGGAGTGCCTAGCTCCATTTCACTTTCTGAACTTTGAGACATTTTTAGTTCTCGAATTTTATACACAATGATTAGTGAATTTCAAGCTAAACGGAATTTGTTTTTGTTTTTCTAAGTGAACTTGATCAAAGCATTAGTTTTGTAACAAATTGATACTGATTGTGATTGATACTAATCAACTATACATTAATTTTAAATGTCGATTAAATTTTCTCTATTGTTGTTGTGTTAATAAATTTCCAACAAAGTAATTACCTAAATTACTGTAGAATGCAAGTAATATAACTGTTTTTTATCTTTAAAGAGTACTTATATTGTAGTTTCAGTTTATATTATTTCACTTCAAAATGTAATTGTGAATAAAATAGTATACATACCTCGGTAGAAATTTCATTTCATCCTCTCTATCCGACCTCCAGGCTTCGCCTGTCGGTCGGATATAATGAGCCCTCAGATGAAATGAAACATTTTCCACCTCGCATGTAATATACTATTACTGATAAAATAAAAATAAAATATATATTAGTAATAGCCCGGTATGGTTTTAAATAATTCAATGTTTTTCTTTTTGCGAACTTCGCAGCGAGAAGCCCCTTGCCCCGGGGGGGCTTTTGGTTTTTTTGCTTTTTTTTTTTTTTTTTTTTTTTTTTTGTCCGTTTTTTTTTTTTTTTGTTTTTTTTTTTTTTTTTTTTTTTTTTTTTTTTTTTTTTTTTTTTTTTTTTTTTTTTTTTTTTTTTTTTTTTTGTTGTTATATTTTTTTTATAAAGAATTTTAGTGGATGTAATTTTTTATATGTCGTGGGGTCACTTTGATATAAAAAAAAAAGAGTATGCGAGGCATAGACACTTGATAGTGGCGTCAGATAATGCGCGTTTATTCTAAAAGTTAGTTGCAGAGATTACAAAAACTACTTGCAGAATTACGGCCATTTTTTGTTTTTTTTTTCTTTTTCCTTTTTTTTTTTTTTTTTTTCTTTTTCCCCGTTTTAAAAGTGAATAAAGTATGAATAATTAATAAAGAAAAATAAACCGCAACTGGAGAGGAGTTCTTGTTTTCACCTAACTCAAAAACACGACACCAATAATTTTTGAATTTTCAAGGCCCGTAATCGGAAGCAACGCATTTCCACAAATTATATCAAACCAACGGAGTCTATACCCTGAAATTTGCCCTTTTGGATTTTTTTTTTTGTTTTTTTTATTTATAAGTGGGTTTCCTTGTGGTTTTAGCCGCCACTTTTAGGGGGGGAACCACAACGTATTACTTGTTTTTATCACCTCCACCTAAAAACGAAAACAAATTATACATAATTTTTGATATTTTTAAACAACGTGATAATACATGTTTTTGGTTATGATTTAAGTGTTTTAAATAATGAGTGTAATTGTGTGGGTTTTATATATATGCGCACAAAACAAAACACCCCAAATTTTTTTTTTTTTTTTTTTTTATTTTTTTGTTTTCAAATGTGTTTTTTTAAATTGGTATCAGAGATTATAAAACTACTTGCAAAAAAACACTTGGAAACAGCTTTAGAAAAATTTGCGAATGGAGAATTATCAATCAAAGCGGGTTTCATGTTAATACAAGGATCCCATTTGGCACGCTTTATAACAAACATAAAGGTAAACATACTAAATTGCCGGGCGGCTAGTCTGTGTTTTCCAAAGCTGTCGAGCTCGCAATAATAAATGCTGCATGTAAATGCGCTGATTGGGATTTCCCTGACACTATGGACATCAGGATGCTGGCAAAGGCATACCTAGACAGAAGAGAAGAGAAGATTGCCATATTCGGCGGGAAAAATTTACCGGGAAAGGATTGAGTACGAAGCCTTCTCAAACGGCACACTGACGCAGCCAGTCAACGTCTTGAAAGCAATATAAACAGAAAACGAGCAGAAGTTTCCAGAGACACATTGAGTGCATATTTCAATAATTTAGAGAATACCTTGGCTGGCATTAGTCCATCAAATATATTCAACTATGATGAGACTAACGTCAACGATGATCCTGGAAAAAACAGATGTATCTATCGCAGAGGAGTCAAATATCCCGAAAAAGTAATTCATCATTCGAAAAGTGCTATAAGCATATTGATATGTGGTTCTGCCGATGGTATGCTTCTTCTTTCCCTACGTTATATACAAAAGTGAGCACTTATATAACTCTTGGAAAGAGGGTGCTATCCAAGGAGTTCTATGTTGTGAGAAGGCATGCTGTAGCGGTAGATGTAGATTCAATAGAACCTCACATGGTTGGATAGACAGCACTACGTTTCAAGATTAGTTTGAATCATCTTTTTTGTCTCACGCAAAGAAACTAGAAAAGCACAAAGTGTTAATTGGCGATAACTTAACATTGCACTTCAGTGCAAAAGTAATTCCTTTATGCGAAGAAAACAATATTTCATTTGTCTGCTTGGTACCGAACTCGACACATTTGTGTCAGCCACTAGACGTAGCATTTTTAAGCCATTTAAGGTATCTTGGAGAAAAACTCTCTAGACTATAAATTGAGACACAAATTGCCAGGCTTACCTAAGGACGTATTTCCATCTCTTTGAAAGCAGCCTTGATGAGTATGGATAAAAGTAGTGTCCCAGAGTACTAATAAACCTGGTGATAATGAGACATCAGCTATAAAAGAAATTTAATGAATGGGTTTTATGCTACCGGATTATTTCCGATGAACAGAGAAAAAGTTCAGCAGAAAATTCCAGAAGGGGATCGGGTATCGCCACAGGGCTTTGTAAATGATTCACTCACTCAGCTACTCAAAAGAAAATAGATTTAACAGAAGTGAACCGTCAAGACGACAAAAAAAACACTGTAGAATACACATCTCCCCGAACAGATCTTCTCACACAAGGTGTGTTCGTTTTTGTCAAGTTTCTTTCTGGAAAACGTCGCTAATCTATATACAAATGTGTCTGCAGAGTAGAAGAAGTGTTGTTAGGCAATGAATACTCAGTTACCGGATTGAAGTCAACAGATGAACAAAAACCTGTGTTCAAAATCATTCCTAAAGACTTGTCAACGGTGCCTTTTTCAGATATCATAACCATATTACCGACGCCTGTAGAGTCAGAGTTTTCGTCAGGCTTAATTTTCCCAAAGAAAGTGGACGTCTTCGAATTATAAAACTTTTTAACGTACCTAACTAGTTTGAGCAAAATACCATTGTTCTTTTTTGAATGTATGTTTTTTTTGTTATAGCATTTATATCGAAATTGATAAGATTTTGTTATATTTTCAAAATAAATGTTTTGTATTCACTTATAGTCTTTATGTGAATATCATATCAAATGAACTGATTATTATCAAAGTAGCCCCACAGTATCAAAGTCACCTACAAAGTGTAGAACAAAAACTAGCCCATCAATTGTGAAACGAAGGAGATTGATTAAAATACACCTGAATGGGTGCGTTTTAGGAATTTTTGAGTTAGGGTATCAAAGTCGCCCTACTTGGAGTATGAGTTTGATAGGGCATTTAATTTTTTTTCCTAGTAAACCATAACTATTGGTTTGTGTCTAGAATAATTTTTAGTTGAATGTGCTATCAAAGAATTCAATTGATTTTTTTCAAATAATACAAGCATTTTTAAAGTCACAGCTAACATTGTTCCATGTAAAACTAGCAATTTCACCCCACCTTACGTACTAAATATTTTTTTTCTACAAAATGTGAATAAAGCAATGAAAACGGATAATTCTTAAATAATAATAAATAAACAATTAGATTTCAAATTCGTCAAAACATTTTACTATTTTTTTTTCAATTAACAATAAATTAAATATTCCATAAATTTAATAAAATTAAAAGTAGTAGGTAGACTTATTCTTGAAAAACGCAAGCGATGATACCTCTAGCACGAAGTGCTGCGTGTGGCAATGTTTAAGGAGTTCTTCTTCTTAACGGGTATATAACAAACTATTTAATACTGATAATTACAAAACATTTATTTATTAAGAAAGCAATTGAGACGAATATAAGTGAAAATAACACAAGCTTTTGTTCGCGCACTAGTGCTCAAAAAACTACGGTTCTTTTGAAACATTAATATAATAACATGGTAACGCAATTTTAGTTTCCAGTAATTAGATACTTTAATTTCTACACTTTTTAATAATAAAAACATGAGAGATATTTTCAAAATCAATTACTGTTGACAAAAAGTATGTACCGTTTTTTACTTTAGATAGAAAACGTCAATTTGTAAAGCACTCTAAAATTTCATCAATTAAAGATAATGCTATTAAATTTTAATTTTAATACAAAATGATTGCTTCTGTTAATTAATCGTAAATTGCTTCGTTACAGAAAACATTGTACGAACCATTTGCGGTAAGATTATTCAAGCATTAGCTCTATTAAAGCACCTTGCTCACCATGCAGGAAAACTTTTTCCCGCAGTTGGTTTGTAAATAACTATTCATTACTAGAGATGAAAATGGAACTTTTACACTATGACAACCATTACAAATAGCCTACTTTTATGTGTATACCTAGACTAATACATTTATAAACAATTATGAAATAAATATTTTAAATGGAAAATAACACAAGCAATATTTATAAATGAAAATATACTATCTATCATCAATAAATAATGGTGAAGTTTGCTTTTCAACCCTCGTGATATATACTGTAAGTATATATCTATAATTACGTTACGTACGTATATGCCTGAAACAGAAAACAAGGCGGGCGCAACAGAATTCTAGTTCAGTAAAACATTTTTTAAACAAAGTAAACACTTTGGTAGAAAGACTTTAGAAAAATTGGTTTAACAAAGGTGTAGATAATAAAACTTAAAATAATTTCGTATTTTAAAATGTTTAATTATTTTTCTAACCACCACACAAAATGCTTTTCTTGTTTTGGTCTTGTATTACAAACAATTGTTTCTTTAGTTTCATTGTTGATCCTACAAATAAAATTGTTCATTAGATAAAATTTTAATACAATACAAAGAATTGTTTTAGTACATGCTATTGGATATGCAAAAAATACAATTTAAATTTTTGAATGCCAATAATATCTAACATTAAATGTAATTTTAAACATTTTTTAGTTGTAAATCTTCTGAAACACCCGGTATAAGTAAATACCTTTGGCAATTTTCTTTAGGTTGGTTATCGACCACGCTCTTTCTTTTCACTAGTACGTCGAAAGAATGGAACGGTTTTTTAAGATATGTGAATGCAAGAATTTATCTTTTTTCTGACAAATTTCCCGTTGATGTCGGTTGTTGTCGTAGCGGAGCGCTGTTAGTCTTGTTTGAGAGGCAGTACTTTAAAGTTTTGTCCTGACACAGTTCAGTCGCCATCATGCGTTGGAACGCTGTGGAGAGTGCTTTTGCCGTTGACGCCTACTTTTCGAGCGGATATTCTGTGATTGCAACCCAGCGCGCCTTTCGGAATCACTTTAATTTGGCCGCTGTCCCGTACCGGAAATAAATTGTTGCGTGGGTCACTACTTTTAGACAAACTGTAAGTGCAACAAGACAAAGAACTGGAGTCCCTCGGCCTCTTAGAACACCTGAGAACATTGAGGCAGTGAGAGCTTCAGTGTTGAGATCATCACGGCGTTCTGCGCGCTAACATGCATTGCCCTTGGACTATGAGATCGTTCTGTGAGGAGAATTCTTTATGAAAATCTTTACTTCTATCTTTACAAGATGGCGATTGTGCAGGAACTTTCTGAACGTGACTTCAATTGTCGGGGAAACGCGTGTGAGGGTCTTCTCGACGGCGTTCTTGAGGACGCTATTGTTTTTTTTAGTGATGAAGCCTATTTTCATTTGTGTAGAACCGTTAACAAACAAAACATGCGCTACTGGGCTGACACCAATCCTCGAGAACTGCATCAAAGGCCTTTGCATTCACCTAAAGTCACAGTGTAGTGTGCAATTTCTTTAGCTGGAATTATTGTTTCCTGGTTCTTTGAGAAAACTGATGTCGCAGTTACAGTGAATTCGAACCGGTATGTACACATGGTATAGGAATTTTTTCCCCACGGCTAGATGAGTTGGACTTAGGGGACGCTTGGTTTCAACAAGACGGCGCAACAGCGCAAACTTCAAGAGCATTAATAGCTATATTAAGAGAACCCTTCCCGTCATCTCAATTAGGGGCGATTTGGAGTGGCCGGCCCGCTCTCCCGATTAAATCCCTTGCGATTTTTTCTATGTTGTTTTTAAAATCCCGTGTTTACTGTAAACCGTCCAAGGACCATACAAGATTTGAAGACCAACATCCAGGAAGAAATTGTCAACATAACGCCTGATATGCTGGCAAGAGTTACGACAAACGCCAGACATCGGTTTACTCAGTGTATGGAAAATGGAGGACGTCACCTACCTGATATGATCTTCAAAAATATGTAAATAAAACTTTAGGTATGCGCCTACATTGGAAAAAAAAAATAAATGTTTTCTGATTCATACAAAATGTTATATTAAGTTTCGAAAAAAGGAAGTTATGCTGCCCATCCTGTATATTAAAATGACGGGCGAATGAGACTATCTATGTTTCTACCTTTGTTCCGACTTGTGGTAAAACATAGTTATGTAAAAAATGACGTTATATAATGTTAAAAAAAACTAAAATGTCGTCTTTATTTTCCGAATTAGATAAAATATTAATTAAATCCTTATTGATCTCAAATTGTATTTAAAAAAACTGGTTCGCATTGGCAATAAATCATTTATCTAAATGTTTCGATGTCTATTAATGTATACTGTAATTTAATGTTATATAATTATGGTTAATTTCTTAACTTTTTTTGTACAAATAAGTCTTGCATCAATATGTCGCGCACGTGTTCAAATAGCCCCCTTCAAATGACGAGCGTTTGAAAGTCTATAAGTAACCTATTTGTGTAAAATTATTCATCGCACGACTTTCAATGTTGGTGTAATATTCAGAGTAATTTTCAAAAAATCCTATTTATATTTTTTTTTTGAACAACAATTCAATTGTTTGGCAACATTTAGCAACACACTTCTAATAAGCTATTAATTCTTGACAAGTGTGAATAGCAACATAATTAATGGAGTGGGTCAAGTAGATTCACAAAATAAGAAATCATTCTACTGCTTTACTCATCAAACGACTAATTGTAATTGGAATTCATGTTATTGATAACTTTACTCAAAATACGGAATATTAATGCAATTTTATTATTGTGTCATAGCGTTCTGCTTTTTGTATAGTACCTTAATTGAAAACTGTTATGTATGAAAGGTCACAAAAGCACTAAACATATATTGTGTTTGTATTGAACAAACTCTATAGGGTTAAAAACAAAAAGGAAATATTAGTAAATGTCAATAATTTAATTTATCTTCGTAAACATTTGACAGAAACGAAAAATATAATACACAATCGTGTAATATAAATGCTGTCATTCGTTGAAGCCGATTTCGATTTGTTTAGGTTATATCGTAGTATTTCTTATTTAGACAGATTTTGTATGTTTTACTTAACAACTTTTAATTTATGATCAAATGAAACGAGAAACGCAATTTTATTAAAATCTTTGCATAGGTATGAAATAAAGTTTCAGCAAAATTTTATTGGTAAAATTTTATATCTCTCATAGTCAATTTTATCAACAACTAGGAAAGTAAAATTGTTAAAGAAATTAACAAAAAATAAAAATAAACTTGAAGCAATTCACGTTTTGCAATTATTTTACGCTTCAATTTAATTTAAAAAATAAATTAATGATGATTAAATACCAAAAATTACAATTTTTTAAAGATTAGGTAAGAAAGGGAATAAACCCCCCTTTAAAAATAGCAATTTTTACCTTTACTATGAATTATTATTTCTTACATTATTTCTCTCTCTCATTTAATACTATATATCTATAGTTTTTTTTGTGTTTCATTTTCTATATGATTAATGTTTTTCTCAGCTGCTTGTAGAGTATATTTCTAAATATTAAAAAAACTATGAAATGACTTGGAATAATTGATCGATTCGTAAACGCACCCAAACCCAAGATGATGATAACAGGTAACAGCTGAACTAGCATAATGTAGAAAATATGTAATTATTTAAATTAGAAATTTATTATTAAACAAAAGTCTTAGAAGTTCTTAGAGTGTATTTTTTTTTAGTAAAAACGAATATTAATTTTATGTTTTCACGTAAGCAACCGAACGAATATGCAAATGATCTGAAATTTTCTGAACGATTTATGAAATGCACGTACTGCAGTTTCTAGCACAAGTTATTTTCAATAGAAGCAAATGAGCATAAATTTAATTTCTAGTTGTATTTTTCTACGCTCCGTCTTAAACAGTGTATTTACACGTTTAATTTCTATTCAGCGGCTGAAGTTATTCGCATACTATCTTTACAGTACTTCACAAATTTTGAAATTTTATAGACAGGAGCGTGTACTAAATTTGATATTTAGTTAATTATTTATTCTAATAAGTGTATAATGTGGAAATGTAATAATGTAATAAAATTTTTTTTTCTAGAGAACGTCATTTGTGTGCTTATTTTATTTTACCCGCAATTATAGCAGGTCATCTACAGTACTATCGTTGATTGTAATGTACTATGTTTCAGTTCTCTCGATTTATAATATTTATGAATAAAATGTACTGTTTGAGTAATTATAGACTTTAAACTAAACTTGCCTTAAAGCAGGTTTTTCTAAATCGTTACATATTCCACACTGAAATACTTCCATTTTAATCTGTATTTATAAAACAATTCTTTAACGTTATGTTTTACAAAGTGTCTTGGGACTAATGTTGAAGGCGCTTACAAACCCTACTTGGAGAAAACTAAGCTACACGTATTTTGAATTTTAAAATGATTTCCCTAGACGAAATGAATTCGATAAAATGGGGTGTTTCAACAATATTTTGATGCTTTCTTCGTAGCATTAACACACATCAGATTTATTACTCCTATCTGCTTGCATTTTTGTTTATACTTTTATATACCTATATATAGTTATAGCTTATATGTACATGCTCTTTCTTATACGAGATGCCGTTTTATTTGGTTAATATGTAGTCGGTATAACTACGTACAATGCGGATTCACACTAATAACAACATGAAGAGATGCTTTCCAGCGAAAAGTTGCTCTTAATAATGACTTAGTATAACAAAGATATTGAATTTAATTTATATTAATCTTAATTAAACCTATTTATGCTAAGTCACTTGGTTTAAATCGTTTCAGACGTCGCCTTTATCAATCATTTGCAAACAGATATTCAAGGAGTACATAGGATGTAATTTTCTAGTTGTATCTTGTGTTTAAAAGGGTTGTAAAATTTAAAAGTTTACATTTCAGTGTACTCTACAGTTGTATTTTTCGTATGTTCATATTGGCTTAAGAAAGGATAACCTTATAGTAGCAATTTAGTTTTCATTGTTAACTGTGATTTTTTCCTAAAATAATTTTTTCTTTAAATAAAGGTATTTGCATAGTTTGTCTATAAATAAATTATAAGAATTCAATAATGGTGTGAAGGTTTTTTTTTTTTTTTGTTTTTTTTTTTTTTTTTCAAATAAGAAATTTTGTTTTTTTCCATTATTATTGGGATACATTCTTGAGGCAAAGGAGTCTGCTCATTTGTGGTTTTTAATGTAATAAGGGGGATTGTAGTTTTTTTAAAAGGAGTTTTTATGCGATTAGTTGATTTGTTTAGGTGTTTTAGGTAGTCTATCAAGGTATCAATATAATTAATATTAATCGTATTCCATTTACATTATAGATTTAAGAATAAAATAATAAAAGCGGTATCAATGGCTGCAATTAGTGCATTACGATTTACTGGTTCTTACTTTCTCTGTGTTTTTAAGTTAGTTGTTTGTTCCTTTTTTGGTTTTTTGTTTTTTTTAGTGTATTTTCCCTTTTTGTGTTGTAGGTACCTAGGGAGGCCAATTTGAAATTTGGTTCTATTAGGCCTTGTTGTCAATAATGTCCTTGATATTGCTTATAATTTTATTAACTATTTAACTTTGGCTTACAGCGAGTAGTATTCGAGAACTCTGTAAACAAAATTTTCGATAATGTTAAAATCTGGGCTTGGGTTCGAGTGAGAGGAAATAATAGGTAATTTACGTTGCTAACTTTTTTTTTAGAATACAGGGTAACAGCAAAACCAAGTTATTTGCTTGAAAGTTTAAAATAAAATTAGAATATTTTGATTTAAAAAGTTAAAAAATATTTATTAAAAAAATAAAAAGGTTAAAGAAGAGATTTTTTATTTTTAATAAATTAAATTAAAATTAAAAATATTAAATATATCCAGTTGCGCACAACCTGACGTATCATTTTTTCTGTAGTTAATATAAAAGTGAAAAATAAAACTAAGGAAATTCTGATTGTCAAGTTTTTGGTCATCATATCCCGATAGTTAATTATCGTGGAATGTTCCAAGAAAATATGTGTAAATAGTAAATGGAATCTACTAACGTAACGTTAAAGTATAGTTACTATAACAAATTCCTTTCATAAGATATAGTTCATATTCTATATGCTTATTGTAAAGCTTCGTACACACCTGAACAACAAACCGAGGAACAAACAGAACAACGAACCGAACGGCAATCGGAACATTAATTTGGACGGTGCTAAGTACGAATTTTAGAACAGATTCGCAAGTCCTGATTGTTCCACGAACGGTTTGCGGCGTTCTTCCGACATCAAAGTTAAAATGCGCGCGAATGGGCTATGGGAGAAAAATATTATTTCTGGGGGGGTTTGGTTGGGCAGGTTTGGACGAATCCAAGAACAAAATGTTCCTATTAGCATCATTTGGGCGGGAAATTTCAAAATAAAAAAAGCTTTTTTATGCGAAAATTGGTGGTCCGAGAATTAAATTATTTAAGTTCCGTTTGTTGTTCGGTTGGTTTGTCCTCGTACTTTCTTCTTTTTGTGGGTTTGTGTAGGTGTGTAGAAGTTATGTTTTAGGTAATGTAAAAAAACACAAATATATCATATCAAATTATGGGAGTTGACAGAAGAAAATGTTGTTATTGCTAAGAAATTATTAAGAAAAAAGCGCATTGCAGTGTAATTTTTATTAGATTTTTCGGTTTAGCCTTTAAATTAATACTTAAAAGAAAATCCTGTCCATTAGCGTTTAAGAATGCACTAGAATAATCAAAAAATGATGTCTTCCTTGTTTAATTTGCATCATTTGGGGGAAAACTGTTTGGGAAATTGATCCAATAAATAAAGTAAGGAAGGTAAATTGCAATTTGGTTTAAAATTTCTAGTGTTGTGAAAATGCTCTCTCGGTGCTGATTAAAGGGGATTGGGTTAGGGGGGGTAGCTGCGATTTGGTGTGATGTACCAAAAGTACCTGGCGTGTAAAATGGTACTTTGAAAGAGCCATCGGAAGTGGTAGACCTAAAGTTCACACGTGCTATCTTCTTGAAAACATTCGGGCAAGGCAATTTTCCCGGATTCGTATAACTGCAAAAAAAGATTAAAGGAGATGGGAATAAAGAAGTATAATGCTGCTGCGAAAGAAGTCTCAGTGACGAAAATATGAGACGTCGTCTGGAATTTGCAAGGCGATATGTGAACGAACCTTGGAATTTTGGAATCGAGTGATTTTTAGCGACGAAAAACGTTCAATAGCCGCAACGATGGACCACTAAAAGTTTTTAGAATGGAAGGAACTCGTTACGAAAATAATCACATATGTCCTAAAAACGAAGTGGTTATTTTTCTGTGAATGTGGGGTTGGGTTAGCGCGGGGTCCAGGAGTTTGTTGGGCTATCGATGGACGTCTTGATTCTGCTGCGTATTTAGATATTTTGGAAACTATTATGAAACCTTCAGTCGAAGTGTTTTATCCAGACGAAGATTATATTTTCCAACAAGTAAGTATTCTTATTTCACTATACTTTCTCCAAAAAATAGTTCGGGATCTGTTGAATTAACATTTTCATAATGTATTTTTGTTGTTAAAGGACAACGCCCCTATTCATACTTCGCGGGTTGTGCGCAATTGGATACGAGAAAATAACTTGAGCTGTTACCCTGGCCAGCAAAAGCCCAGATTTTAACATTATCGAAAATGTTTGGGCTCGAATACTTGCTGTTATCCGAAGACAACAAGGGCCAAATTTTATACCAGTAAACCGTAATGCACTAATTGCAGCCATTGATACCGCATGGGAAACGATTAATATTAATTATATTGATACCTTGATAGCGTCAATGAGCAGACGCCTCCAAGAATGTATCAATAATAATGGAGGTCACACCCATTATTGATTTCTTATATTTATTTATATAGTAATACCTTTATTTAAAAAACGTTTTCATTTAATTTTAAACTATAACTTGGTATCTTAATTATAATTATGTAATAAATTCTTGTCAAAAACTAAATATATACGTTGACAATAAGAATTGCCTTAGTTTTTATTTTCACTTTTATATTAACTACAGAAAAAATGAAACGTCATAAAATATACATTTTGTAAGGACTAAATATTATGAATAGAGAGTTTAATGATTTTTTTAATAACTTACAATAATTAGTAGGTTAGATTTATTTAAAAATAAGTAATAATCAGTCAACCCAAATAACCATGTTTAGTTTTTGATTTAATTTAAAAGTTATTGCTTGTAGACGTTTTTTAAATCAAAATTATTTCTAATTTTATTTTGTAAACATTTCCTAAACAAAATTTTGATTCGATAATTAATCGAGCTATGGTGTTTAATTAGCGATACCTTCAAATATATTCTTTAAAGAAAAAATTAAGTAAGCAACGTAAATTACCTATTTTCTAAAACGTGCTTAGTGTAATGATTCATTCTACAGTCCTTCTATAAGATAACCCCTGCTGAGACTACCTGCTGTTAGAATTGTAAATGATACCCTTAAGCCCGCTTCACAATGTGCAAACTTTTGTTTACAGAAATTGTGGTGTCCAAGTTTTAAATTTCATGAGTGTACATTTGCCTACTGATTTTAAACCAAATTACTTTACGTTTTGTAAAAATATGCTTTCTTTGAGGTAGTCCTGCTATTTCTAAAAGTGTCCTGATATTCCGTGCAATATAAAGCTACTGTAAATTTTTGAATTAAAATATGCCAATTTAACCTAAATTACCTAAGTCGAAAAGTTGATAGTTTTCAAAATATAGAGCGTCAAAGTAATTATTTTTATTAGTTTTTTTCTTGATAATTTTCTTAAAGTTGTACTATTTGCACGAAATTAGCTATTTGTGGTTTTTTTGGAATAAGAATTGCAAATCCGTTTTCAATTATTGAGATACGTTGCAGGAAAGCGCCAATTTAAAGCATTTCTTTATTTAAAATGACCAAAAAGGAATAGTTAATAAATGTCGCTGCAACAACAGTTTCTGAGAGATAATTGAATTTTTTGGTTTATCTTTGACATTTTTACATAACTATTGAAATATTTGAAAATTTTATTTATTTGTGCATAAACAAAGGTGATGCTAATATTAAAATTTTTTTATGAAAGCAAAACCACTTAAGTTAAGTTGATTATCTTTATTTTCCTGTCCTTTATCTTCTTGAATAAGTCTTTAAATTTATAAATGTTTTTTGTTCGCTGGCATTTAAAAATGCTCATTATTGATTTGGACCCAGTCCTAAGCATGGATAGTGTGAAGAAAATGAGAACGGATTTCAAAATCTAATCCCAAAAAACCACTGAGTATCCACTTTCGCAGTGCAAGCCAGTACAAGATTAAGAAAATTAATCCAAGAAAACTGATAAAAATATTAATCTTTGACGGTGTGTATTTCTGGATCCTTTTGACTATAGTAATTTGGGTTAAATCGGCATATTTTAGTAGCAGAAATCTAAATTAATTTAGAATAACGGATAATCCAGATAAACTGCTGTATATAAATTCCGAGATATTTTATATTATTTGCTTTTTAGGTCATGTAGTCACGCATAATGAAAAGTTCAGATAGTAATTGTAGGTAAAAACTGTTCATTAGCCGTGACTATTGTGTCAAACTGTCGATTACTTAAGTAAGCAAGCTGAATAGATTCATTTTTATTTGTGTACAATAATTGCTTCAATTCTTTTTGATACCTTGTTTAATTTCTTTGTATCGTTCTCAGATCTCGTGATTTGTCATCTTTTTCTAAGCTTCTTCCTCTCTTGGATCTTTTGTTCGACTATCATAGGGCATTTTTCTTTTAAGCGTTACGTAATTGTGTTGCAGTCCAAGCTGAGTTCTGAACTGTTTTTGTGAGATTGATGACGTTTTCAGAGGCAAATCTAAATTAATTAGTTTATCTAACGTTCATTCTATAAACATTCGAGTTCGCTTGCCAACTGTACATTGTCAGTTGCATTTGGTTTTCCTATAAATGAGCTATGAAATGTAATTATTATTGGTACATGCATTGTGAAATATTTGCCGAAATAAGTGGAAAGTACTTATACATAAAACACTAGTCAAAGTTATGGTGTTTGAACTGGGTATTTAAATATTATTAATAAACCAATTTGTCTAATTGCATCTATATTCATATTTTTTAAATATTTGTAAATTAGTTCCAATAGTTTCCAAAAACGATATTTGGTAAACAAAATACATTTATTTTAATGTCAATTTTGAAACTGTACTTAGTATTAATTAAATTTAACAAATTAAATAATAGTTATCTCGTCACATCAACAAACATGAGAACAATTGTCTAATAAAAATAAAATGTAATAGTATTTCGTACGGGAAGTTAGGTATTTAAAAAATTTTCAGTGATAACAATTATAGAACAATGTTCAATGTACATAAACTTAAAATAAACTAAAAGTAACTAAAAATAAAACAAGATTTGTTGATTTTCTGAAATTTTTTTGACTGTAAGATCGACGATTTTTGTAAAATGTTTGGTCTTGGCGTAGGATTAATAAATGGTACCGATAGCCATGAATTTACTCGTGGGACACGAAAGTTAATTTTACTTAATAGGTACGGTGAATCTACATTATAAAGGAATCTATTGCTATTATCTTACCGTTTCTTATCCAAGGATAAAATATCAGATTGGTAATAACAGCAACAAATGACAAGTAACAAGCAAGTAATAAAAATATTTTTATTTAAATTCGAAAAGAATAGTAGCACAACAAATTATAATAAATATTCAAATAATCCCCCGTTTTCAGCTAAGCAATACCCTAGCCTATTGTAAAAACAATTTGTCACATTAGCTAAATGTCTGTCGGTAATTAATGCTCATTCTGCAACGATTGCTTCTCTCAAAGAATTAATATCTGGGTGGCGCCATTTATAAATTTTATTTTCATTGTATCCCCACAAGAAGAAGTCATAAGGGTGCTAAATCAGGTTAATATTTATACTTTTTGAATATACTTCAACAAAAAATTTGCCGCAAACTTCGTATGTTTGATCTGCATTCATCATTCAAAAACACGTTCTTCTATGTGGTCAACAATTTGTCGATTACCTGTAATATGATTGTTATTTTAGAACATTTTATTTTGTTCAAAACATTACATACTAACTTCTCTTTCGATTCTTGCAAAATGTTTGCATATCTTTCAAATCCTGCCACATATTTTTCAATAGTACTGATAGATGATATTGTAGTATTAAAGTTAACGGCAAACAAATCTCGAACTCTTCCCTAAAACTAGGGCCATTATAAAAAGGTTTTCACCATAAAAACCCTTTTTTTTTTGTTGGTATAATTATTCATTATAACATACGCGGTTTAACATAAATTCTTATTGACATAAAAACAATAGGACGGACAAACATTTGTTGTCAAATTTTAAAATTAAGGCTAAAGCTATTTAAAAAGTGTCATAGTTTTAAGTTAGTGTTTTAAAATAATAAATTGTACTTTAGTCTTGTTACTACTATTATTTGAATCGCAATAATTTTCTGTTTCTATTGATATTATTACCTTATCTGTAAAGTTAAATTGGCTAAGCAACAATTAGCAAAAACGTTTATTACTCCCGGTATATAAACCGTAAAATAAATGGTTGAAATTTTTGTATTTGTCTCCGATTAGAGAGCTACCCAGGCCGGCAGGCCTACAAAACAATCATTAAGTGATGTAATTGACAAAAATTTTAAAGGTCATAAGAAAAAGGGTTTACAACATAAGTGAGTATTGGCTAAGTCGTTGATATAGATCCAAAATAATAATGAACCCAAATGAAACCCCTGAGATACTCCAGATGATGCAACGAAAGGTTTCAATTGATAACTGACATATTGCATGCGGTCTTTTAAATACGAATTACAGAATGCTTGAAGAGAACTATTGAAATCAAAGCTAATTAATTTATCAATAATAATGTTATGTCCAATGGTATCGAAAGCCTTAGAAACGTCGGTGTAAATCACATCGATTTTACCTCTATTATCCACCACCTCATATACATACTGAGTAAAAGACGCTAAGTTAGTGACAGCCGAGCGATTCTACATGAAGCCGTGTTGTGAAGGTACCTAATCTGAATGACTTAATGTCTATAAACCTGATTAAAAAACTGTTATTTCAAATAGTTTTGCAATATTTGATAGGATGTTTATAAGATACAACTTTTAGAGATAAATTGAATAAGAAGGTTAGGGGCTTCATAAAAACAGAATAACAGTCTTTTAACAAAATGACGGTACTTGGTCCAAAACCAGCGGTGGTTTTATATTTAAGTTTTTATTTCAACAGTAACCTTATCTTCTGAAATATAAGAGACAGTGACATTAGGAATAGAGTTTATATCTGATTCAACGACAGACGATCGTATATGACTGGGTGTTGAAAATATACCCGAAAAATAAGTGCCAAAAGCTTCAATAATCTGTTCAGGACAGGAAAGAATGTCATCATTGAATTTCATTCTACCAGGGATTCTCGAACTTCCTTTCTTAGAACTAATGTAGTTCCAAAATTGTTTACAATCAAACGTTTGAATTCTTCAAGATCTTGATTAGAGTGCTTTTTTGAATTTATTAAAAAATTTTGATTTTAGTTTAATATGGCTAATTATTTCAGGTAAATAATTTTGGAAATGTTGATTTACTAATACTTAATGAGGAACATATAACTCAAAAGTCGAATAAAGTATTTTATAAAATTCATTACAAGCACTATTGATGTCATCGTAGTTATATAGAAATTGCCAATCAATGTGTAGAAAATGATTATAGAGTGCAGAAAAGCCCGATTTTAAGAAATTAAAAGGTTTATTTGAAGAATTAGCAGAAAAGTTTTTATTTATTATTACTGAATCAAAAGTTATGGACAATGCGGGATGTTAAACATGTGTAACTGATCAAATAATATTGGATATAACTAAGTCTAAAAAGCCTTTTGTTTACATATAAAACTGAATTTTGTTGATTTAAATTTAAGGTATTAATAAAACTTAAAGTAGTTCTGTGCTTGTTATCATTTATGGAGTTGTTGATAAAGTTTGGAACATTAAAATCACCTAACAGCATGATATATTCATAATTATAACACATTTGTTCAAGAATTTCAAGAAAGTTGAAAAACCCGTCAAGATTCGTACTTGGAGATATGTAGATAACAAATTGAAATTTACATTTCCACTCAAATTTTAAAGTGTAGAATGTAATTCTATCGGTTGTCAACCAAAAGTCGAAAATATTGACAATTCCCAATGCTGTTTAACAAAATATTTGAATTACCACAGTTGATGAAAATAAACAACTTTACCTTTCCCTAATTTTTAAGTTATCTTAATAACGGCATATTCTAAAGCCATGCGACACGATGCACTAACGTAAATAATAATAGATAATGTAGACTTTAAGGAAGATAGTGTTCATGTACAAATACCAAAAGTAAAAGTAACGTCTCCACTCTTTTTATAATAACAAATCAAATCTAGATTTCAATGATTAAAAAATATGTTGCCCTTCGTCTTTGTAATATAACTTGAAATAGTATATTGTATTACACAAGGAGAAAATCACAGTGTGTTAGCTGCGCGAGGGTGGTAGCCGGAGCGTTGATAATCACGAGCAATGAAACATGATTTATCCTCCAAGTAATACACTATACTTTTCCACGACCAGTATGTAGTATCTGAGTTTATCAAAATTTAATTTAAGATTTAATTGTTAGTTTGGCAATTAAAAAAATATAGCTGTTTTCATGACTACCAAACATTTTTTTTTATTCTCAATAATTATAACTAAATGTATAACAATTATCAAGTTTACTTTTCTATTTAAGGTGTAGATGTCATTTTGACAGATTTTCAGGTTAGATAAATAAATGTCAGTTTTAAATCAAAACGAGCAACCAATCAGCTTTTGCAACTACGTTCCAGTCAATTGGGGTATATACTATACTGATACTAGTAACGAAATGATTTTCTGCAGACGTTTAGATATGACAAATTTTCTCTAGTGGTTTATGACTACGAAATGTAAAGTTTTTATAGTGGTCGTGGAAAAAAGGTTTTTCCTAATGCATCGACGTTGAATTACATGTCCGCTGCAACAACTATAACACGTACATATCCACACTATCGATGATGTATTTTCAGTTTGTTTGTATTTGGCGATAACTGCATACAATGCATTTGATTGATATATGATTTACATCAAGAATATTTTGCAAAATTTAAAAAAAAATAAATAAACTTAAATTAATCTTTAATAGCTATAGAGTCTGATAAAATTTAGTGTATCTGTTATTTGCGAATCTAGAAAAAAATCTGCGGAAAAAAAGACGGAAAATCCAAACCAGAAAAAAAACCGACAAAAAAAGCCCGTGGTAAAAAGTCGCAGCAAAAAACACTGGCAGACGATGCCTATAGAAATGTATATCGCAGCAATATTTGAAATTAACAGAATATTGCTGTAATACATTTCTATTAAATAAAAGTTGTTGTAACTTAATGGAAAATAATAAATAATTAAAGTATAAGTAAAAGGAAGGGTTAATAAAACATTTAAAAAATGGTCGTAATCGATTGAAGTAGCTTATTTATTTTATTTTTGAGAGAAAAAAGTGTCACTCTTTTCTAGGTGCTTAATAGTTTAGTAATTTAGATTTATAAATATAGGTACTATTACTGTTATGTTTTTTTTATTCACTTAGTTATCTGTTGGAATAATAAAAGTATTATTATCATGTTGTAATAGGTAATGGCAATTACGTTTTATTGAAAAGAAAATTCAGCTCTTGCGCAATTCCAACACTACTGACCACTTCTGCAACTTTTTTCCTCAACCTTTTTTTTTGTGGGATTTTTTTTCTGTTAGCTTTTTTCCCCGGCTTTTGTTTCTGTTGACATTTTTTACAGGTTTTTTATTCCTTGTCACCGTATGCATACAGGATGTTAATTAAGTACTGGCTAAAATTTAAAAAGTTATTTGTTAGAATATATAGGTATTAGAAGATTTCTTTTAATTATACGAATTGATATATAATAATAAATGTAATTAAATAATGATGGATCTATTAATTTATTGGTAAATTTTAATAAATAAATTATAATTTTCAGTCAAACCAATACTAAATATGGTTTTTATTTGGAAAATTTAACTATAATTTTGACTTGTTAATATTTGTAAAGTTAATCAACAATTGTAAACATAAATAAAAAACTAATTTTTTTTATGTTTACAATTGTTGATTAATATCATATCATTTGCCATTCTGTAATAACTTGCTTCTTAACTTATTTAAAGAAGATAAATCTCAATATAAAATCTTAAGTCTTGCTTCGATATGCGTTGTTAAGGTCAAACCTTAATCAAGAGAACTTCTTGCCGAACAAAAACTGACTTACTCAATTAGAATTTTCTTTTGATTAACAGATTGATTCTTTGAAAAATCAATCCACAACTTGATTTACTTTTAGATCAAGTTTAAATTTACTCATCTGTATTATAAATCTTATTAAAAATTAAATGTAGTTCCTTAAAGAAAAATTTCATAATTTTTTTCAGAAATTTTGGTTGTATTCCGTCTTTAAGAAAAAAGATCTTTTCTGAGATAAGTGTAAATTTGATTTTCTTTTATAGTTATTTTTAGAATTTTTGTTAGCGGATTTATTCGTTTTTATTGAGTTTGAAACATGAGCCAGTTGGGAAGAAGTGGAATTTGGCAAAATTTTGAGGTTGACTTCAACAAATTCATATTCACCATAAACAAATTCTTATCTCTACCTTTATTTGAGATAATAGTATTTGGTTACTCTCTGGATTTTCTTGGTAGGATTTGTAGAGCCAGGAGGTTTTGATCGACTAACATGCGACATATTTCTCTCTAAAACGACGTGGTTTATTTGGTTTCTGTATTGCACATTTGATAACATCTGGAAAACTAAAATAACTAACAGAATCCGATTTACAATCGATAGATGCTTTACAGTTTGCCTAATCATTTTATTGCGAATTCCTTCTTGGTTTTCTAAAAGATTCTACTAACGGGATTTAAAATTCAATTTGTAAAATTTTAGAAAATTATTCTAATATCATATGTTTTTGATGATACCAAAATTTGTTGACATTCGGATTACAATCGATTGAAGGCTTTAAAGGATCTTTAACTGAATGAATATTTTGAAGCTCCATCCATGTACGTAATGTTACTCCATTGACATCACTGTTTTGTACCCAATATACTATCATTACAATTAAAGTAGCCAATATACCGTGTGTCCCACGAAAAATTGATTAAAAAATACGCTTTGAATATTCATTATTATAAAATCAAATTGTTCTATTCTTCTATCCAACATAATATGTTGTTATATTCTATTAGAATTGTACCAGAAAAAAGTAATACCTTAATTTTTAATTTAACATAGTAAAGGTGCCTATTTTGATAACTATCTATTTTTTGTTTTTGACCATGCACGTCTGAATTCTTACATCGTCGTAATATGAATTTTAGAAAAATAATGATCCTCTAGCAGGTTTTGTAATATATTGACCACCAAGTCTACTTTAGGGATCAACTTATGGGTTCTGAAAGGACTGCTACATCTATTAGTACAAATTATCCTAAAATACTGAATTTGAAAGGAATGCTATACCTTCAATTACTTTTTAGATTTAAGTACTGTAAGCAAAGTGAAAGAAAGTTTATTTAATATTGTTTAATTCTTAAACTGTATCATACACAAAAACTAAAATTATAATTAACACACGGTAACAGGTTATCATTTGTAGAGAAGTTGTTAATTTCTTTTTCCCATTACCATAAGTGATAGTTCCATACAATTTAGTAATCAAGATAGTTGACGATATCTGCTACCATAAAAATTAGAGTTCACCTGTTACGATATTTTGTATAAAAGACACTAGTTTGTTATAGAATGACATATGGTTGCTAAGCAATATACTATAACAATTTATTTTATCGACAATGTAATTTTAACTCTAAATTAAGTCTTTCGCTTTATTAAAGTTATAGTCGTGGGAAAAATAGTGTACACGACTCGCACGGAAACTGTTTATCATTATGATCGAACGATATCAGTCACTTTCCGTGCTAGTCATGTAAATAAATATTAAAATATATTTTTCCGAAATCGTACAAGTACAAAAAAATCGGCAGTAAAGTAAATAAAATCGGCACTAAAGTAATTCATTATACAACAATTTTAGTTCACATTTTCGCCGGTAGAGATATGTAAAATGTATGTAAATTTTAGAATCGCGCATTTGCTAATTAAATTAAATGATTAAAGAACGCATCTTTTATCAACGATTATGACATTGATTGTTGTTCTAAATTTGCCACTAACAGTACTAGTGCTGACACTAATGTAATTGTTGTTCCATTAAATGCAGATATTGATACAAAATTAATACTTGATCTTACTGCAGCAATGAACACTCTGCAATGCTCAGTTGCTTCTTTGGTTAATGGTCTTGAAAAACAAGGTAAAGAAATTGAGGGAATGAAGAAAATTGTTAATAGCTTGGATGCAATTCTTAATGAAAACATAAACTTAAAGGATACTCTAAACAAACTCGAATAATATAATATTATTGTACAACCTCTTGCGAATTTACAGCAGTCAATTCTAACGCTTATGTTGGCTATAATTATCAAAGGATCGACTTATGTAACTGCTTTTTCAGGCTTCCGTCCAGAAACACTAACTTTACAATCGTCAAAATCGGCCGCAAAATCGTTGATTACCGACCTAGGCCGGTAAAAATTTACTAATGTTTGGTAACACAAGAAGGCAGGTCGATTGCGTCGCGTATGACATATGACAATTGTTGAGAATATAACCTTCTAGCCTTCTAGGGAATATAACCACACAAATTTTCTCTGATGTAACATTTGACCAATATTTAACGCTCAATTTATGTTCAATTTTGGATTAAAATTTAACTAAAAAACACGAATTCAATGGTTTGCACTTAATCACAAATTATAAAGCTTGAGTATGTTAGAAATTTTGCAAATTTATTAGGTACTTCCCTTATAAGTTTTTGAAAATGTCAACAAAATCGATTCGGTATAAAGTTACGAACCATATTGCGTGCCACATCTTTAAGTGTACTGATGTATTATCTTTCTTTTTTTATTTATAAGAATAAAAACCAACAATAACTACTACATTTTTGAATTTAAATATTAGAAAAGAAATTCGACTGATACCAACAAAAAAATTCTTTAGTGTCAAAATTTTACACAAAAGATTTACCTATTTTAAACATTTAAAATTTGTCGACCTAAAAATTTTGTGTGACACACGTCCAAAATTGTTTTGCGAGTATTTGCACTTATGGGACCTCGGCTTCGCCTCGGCCCGGCCCCCCCCCCCCCCCCCAAGGGGGGGGGGGGGGGGGGGGGGGGGGGGGGGGGGGGGGGGGGGGGGGGGGGGGGGGGGGGGGGGGGGGGGGGGGGGGGGGGGGGGGGGGGGGGGGGGGGGGGGGGGGGGGGGGGGGGGGGGGGGGGGGGGGGGGGGGGGGGGGGGGGGGGGGGGGGGGGGGGGGTTACTGACTGTGCTAGAAATCTTGGTCTAAATATAGACACTAAGTTAAAATTTCATAATCATGTTAATTTTTTAATATCAAAATCATTTGCCACTCTGGAAATGTTGTTTGCTAATCAAGATATTTTTAACACTAAAATAAAAGTTACTTTATGCGAAAGCTTAATACTTTCTCATTTTACGTATTGTGATGTTATTTATGACAAATGCATTAGTAGAGATGATTTATTACGAATTCAAAAAATTCAAAATGCTTGCTTGAGGTTTATATTTGGGATAAGAAAATATGATAGAATTTCTTAAAAGCTTATCGAAATTCCATGGCTAAATATGGAAGGTAGACGCTATCTTCATAATATTTGTTTTTATCAGAAAATTTTACATCTCCACCATATTTATATGATAAATTTTCTTTTGGCACAGAGTTTCACCATTTGAATTTAAAGCATACAGGTTTAATATCTATACCACCTTTTAAAACCTCGATATTTAAGAAGTCGTGGCGATATCAAGTAGCTTACTATTGCAACAAAATAGATGATTGGAAATTATCATTGACTACATTTGTTTTTAAAAAACACGCAAAAAACGCACTATTAAACAATAACGCTGTATAATATATTTAATTTTAGTTTTAGCTTTCTACACTATGAAACAAGTTTATAAAATAGTTAACAAGTTCAAGAATATGTTATTTTTGTACTTAGACGTTGATATGGAAGAGCAGAAACTCATTTTTGAGCGATTGAATATCAACCTATTGTCATAATTGTCAATAAATGCATTATTATTATTACTCTTATATCAGTCGATTGTGAATGGTTTACTTAACAATTTAAATGATGGTACTGATTTTACGGATAGAATTTTCTACAAACTTATTTGTATTTTTTGGTGCTCTTTACATGTTTCCATGGTCGAAGCTATAATTGTAACAAAAAAAAAAATTACCCGATAAAAAATCAACCTTTTGTGTATTAATAACCGACAAATGCACTAGGGTTTTTTCACTTAAAATTTTTTAATCAATTATTGCAATCTCCATTGAAATTTAAAGTTGTCAACCTGACAGTTTATTCAAATTAATATTTATATGTATCCAAAATAAATTGTTTGACATGTTCTAATTTTCTTATTTATTAAATTGTCCTGCCGAATTAACTCGAGGTTTGTATTATAGCGAGTAAATTTGTGTTGTTTAAGTTCTAATCTGTTTTCTTTATTAATTTGATTCGAAATACTGTCAACCTAAAAACGTTCTACCAAATGGCACATTCGAGAGAATTTTTGACTTTAAACTTCGGTCTCGGTCAAAGTCGCGTTTTTAATCATTGGCAATTTTTCTCATCAAATTGCTAGACAACAGATTTTCATTAAACAACCTAAATTCACTCGACAAAACACAAACTGAACAAGACAAAACTATACAAAATAAATAGAAACAAAAACTAGAAAAACCTTTCTTTGGCTCTTTTCTTTATACTACCCTAATTATTTCTATTTGTCTTTTTTTCTATTCATTTTATATTTTCCACAACGTTCTTTGTCTACTCAATCCCCTTTTTTCCCAGCAACACTCATTTCTCCGCTCGCATTTCACTGCACTCGAGCTTCAATTGCTTTATATTTTTCCACAGCCCCCACCCCCTAACACATTACACATCCTTTTTCGTCCTTCCATCAGTACTTGTATTCATTTTACTGGTAACTCTTCATACATAATATTTTCTTCTTCCGTATTCACCATACTTTTTTTGCGCTTCTATCTCCTGCCAAAATTCATAAAATATCTTGTTTTCCTTTTGTTTTCTTTCTTTTCTTTATACCTGATTGCCCTTTTATCGTGTCTGTAGCTCTTAGTGTTTCCAGTTTTAGTTTCTTTTATTCTTTATAACTTGGTGTTTCCTTCTCCAATCTTAGTGTCCTCTTCAATACTTTTTTCATGTATCTTCTCCAGTTTTTCCCACTCTCTCCAACCCTACACTTCCGTTCCATACATCAATACACTTTTTTTCTTCCCACCACTATTCCTTCTAACTGGTGCCCTTTAATTTCGTCCTCTAAGTCTCTTAAATATAAAGAAAATAAATAAAGGCTTATTGAGCATCCTTGTCTTAACCATTTCCCCATCTAAAACTCTCTTCCCAGCTTTCCCCCTACTCTCGTTCTAAACCTTGTTTCTTTATATGTTTCTTCTTCATTCGACTAATATGGGTTTTGTATACAAAATCTAATCTTCCTCTATTCTTGTAAATTTAATACGTTTGCTTATTGCAGAATTAGTTTAATCATTCACCTTAAAGTATAAATATCTATTGTGAATCACTCTACATGTTTAAGTTAATACTGTGAACTTTTTTTACTTTATATAGAATTCTTTGCCCCCTTATATTGGAAACTTATATTTTAAAAGCGTATTCAAGAGGAATAGCCTCTTTGAATAATGGTTCTAACCGTCACATCTTTATTTCTTTTGTGTTATACGCCAACTAAATGTCCTTTAAAAACACATGCATGACGTCTTAGGAGTGTTAAGAATCAGTAAGTTTGCTCATTGATTAATCTAGGTTTTCACATTTATGCTACATAATTAGATACTACAGTTTAATTGCTACAATTAATTTATTATGTGCAATGGCATTGTAACTCTAATTTTATGTGTGTCGTTAGAAGAAAGCAGTAAGCTGTAATGTAGTTGTTCTTCATCTAAAATAAATATCGACTGAAAAAGCCATTAGCCTATCATGTAACACTCAATTAACGTAACACTATAACGTAACACTCAATTAAATTCTGAATAAATGCAACACTCTTTACTTACTTACTGCAATAAAATTAAATTGCATTTTACATGTAAATTTTGGATTACCGCTAATTTCTATATAAATTTGGAGATAAGAATTCGGATTTTTGACTACATTTCCACAGAACATTTTAGATTTATACTAATCGATAATTTATTATCCAGTTCTAACCATTTAAATGTAATTATTTTTCATATAAATACAACTTTAATATTAACAGAAATCAAAATAATCAAAATGCACAGTGTGCTTGTATATTACAAAAAATTCTCTTTTATGCCATGAACATTAAAAATGCTTTATTTATTTGTACGATTTCATGAATTTTATTTAAACGATATTTATGTTTTATTTATTCTTTTCATTGAAACCTTATGATCATTTTTATTGTGTGTTTCAAGCCTAATTTATATTTGCTAACAATTTTATTTTTACATCAAATAATACTTGAATAAAATTAAGAATTAGTTTTTTTACTTTTGTTATCTAAAAAGTGTAAATATTACGTTTTTAATTTAAACTCAATAATAAATTTATCAAAATGAAAGATTTTATACGTATTCAAATATAATTTTTGTTAAATTATTTTGTAAATTCATTATTTTAGAGGTTAACTAACTTACATACCTACTGGAAATACACCGAAAAATTTATTGCATTGCATATTTATAGTTTTCTTTCTTATTAAACGTTCGATTGATTTTTTAATCAATTATTAACGTTTTATTAATAATTAAGTAACACAAGCACAGTTAAATTAATAACATTATTTCTTATTTTCATTTTTTATTTGATTTATTCTAATTGTTTTTATATCAATTCACAAACCTTTCCCAAAAATCTTAAATAAATTGGGTTATTGTTAGCTCGGTATTTTTAGGATTATGACTGTATTTGTAAAATGTTATTCAATAATATGTTAGCCGTATGATAAGAGTTTTTCTCTTTTAACTTCCGTAAAGTTTGCATGCTGGGATGAAACTGATATATCAGCACGACATGCTGTTGACACTGAAGAATAGAAAGATCGGTAAATATATTAACTGAAAAGAATAGTTGCAAAACTGGACCTTGTCTGATATAGTTATTTATGTATCAAGGCACTCAAGTTTGAATTTTCATGACGAATGTGTTTTAGTTGCAGAGGCAAAAACCGAGGCAAATAAAACAGGTGAGTCATGAAAAAGAACTTTAGTGCCGAGCTACATATTATATTTTTAAATTACAAAATTTGAACAAAATTTGACAATTTTATAACGTTCTTTAATTATAATTGTAATTGTAATTTATTCACTCAACAGCCAACGGTCAATTACAGAGGAACATAACTCATTGTAAAATTCTTAGGTAATAAGTACACATAAGTTATATTGAATGAATTGCAAAGTAATGAGGGTAATGACTTCGTATTAGATTAAGTTCAGTGTGAGAACTAATTATTTTGCAGAAAATGCAAAATGATGAGTTAGGCATAAGTATAATGTACAATCTTGTAAAACGTAGAAGTTAGTTATCATTGTCACCTTGTACGAACAACATTATTGTAATAAAGCATTAAATAAGAAATTTTATATTTCTTTTTATAAAGCAATATTTCGATAACCGAAATATAATTCATATATACAAAATAAAAACAAAAAACAGAAGAAGCAGCAAATGAATTATAAAATAATAACTAAACATAGATAGTATAACTTAAATAATACCTATAAAACCTCAACTGGTTAATAAATGTTTTTGAACACATTCATCCAATTTAGCCTTAAAAGCATTTAACGGAAATAAAAATATTAACGTTATCCTGAAATTTTTATAAGTTTGAAACATTCTACAGGGTTATTCACGGTATACGACACGGAATATGATAGCCAAACTATTCAATAAGATTGGAAAATATATTTGGGATGGATAGAGACCTATTGAGTAATATTTTAAAATTACTTTCGAAATATACAGATGTCCCAAAATACACAGAACGTATCAAAGTTGTGTTTTTCTTATATAATGCCCTGTATATTATTACATTTTCAGTTTCTATGTTCAAAATAAGAATGGATTTTATAGAGGTTTACCTTACTTAAAAGTTTTTGAGATATTTTGTATTTTATGAAAAAGTCGTCACAATTTTACCGATTCATATCTCAGCAACTGTTTTCTTTTCCAAATTGAATTTGCACTAGTGTCTATGAATTGATCAGATTTTATGTAAAACTTGTGAAAAATCCACTATCATACACAAGATTTGTACAAATTGAGATTAAATAATGACATGCTTTTAAAACTCAATAACTTGCTTATTTTAAATAAAACACCCTGTATTTTATGCCAACAACAAATGTAAAATGTAATTGTCTATCAAACAATAACTATAGTGTCCTATAGCTAAATGTTCACGTTTTTATGAAAAATGCAAATTTTCATAATGAAGATTGATTTGTAACAATTTTAATATTCATCCAGTAAGCTATACAACTTGGACAGGTAAATATTATGTATTTGTAGGTAGGAGAAGATTTGCATTGTGTACATTTTATCAACTGTACTAAATTTTGAGAGAAATAAATATGTATAGAGTTCACAAGAATTTAATAAACATACAAACTTACTTTATAATAATATCTCTTCTAATGAATTATCTGCTTCACGGATCAATTTCTTAGCTGTTTAGAATATTGTAAAACGTAAAAGACTGGTGAAAACCAAAGAAACATTTGGGTATTAATAATAATAATAATAATAAAATAAAACCATTGAATTAAAAAAATACAAAAACACATAAACATAAATAGAAAAGCCGACGAACTGACAATGCCAGTTGTGTTAGGGAAATTCGAACGACTTGCAATTTCTGTTTTATTGGAAACACGTTTCTAATTTTTAGTAGTTCATGATCTTAAAAGTTGAAGATTCTAATCACGGAAAACATCGTTTCCTAAGTAATAAAAATTGGATTTCGAGCTTTGGGCTTAGCTACTTTTTTATCGTTAAAAACTTAAATTGTCGATTAAGATCATTTTAAAAGAAGGGACATTTTGGTTCTGGCCAATCTTTTCGAATGAATAAATTATAACTTTAGCCAAACCAATATTAAATAAATAAAATAAAAATATATAAAACTAGAATAAAAATAAAAGTAAAACAACCAAATAAGTCGCATCATTTACTCATCCAGCCTTATTAGGTTTTGTATTTATTTTAAGAATTCTAAAAGATAGTAAGAAAGCTGGTTATCGTCATGAATTGAATCACCAATAGGATACAACTAAATATAATCAAAGAAAATCAAGCTTTAGCCTAATTAAACGTGTAAGAAGAAGAATTAGTATTTCCAGACCTCTCAGTAATTTATCATAAAGAAAATAAAAAATCAATTTTTTATAGAAAGTTGTGCAAGGATTAAAAAAGGCATATAAACAAGCAGTCAGTCGATCTTAGATAATAAAACTAAACTATATTACAAAAAAAAAGAGATACAAGTTGGCACCCAACGTGAAGATACGGGTACGATCTCGGATATGACACACTTTATGTGGAACAACCTCATTTTAACTTAATTTCTTATTTCAAATACGTAGCTAACAGCAACGGAACTTACTTCAAACGTTTAAGAGGATCTATGTTGTAATGGTTTATATTCTCATTCATTACAAAGTTAATTTCATATGTAACTTCCTTAGTACGAATCAAATTACTCAAAATTTTAAGTTTACTAGTTGACAACTTCTACTACCTTAAAAATAAACTAATAAACGGCAATTTAAATGCAGTAAAATTATTTCACTACGCAACTTTTATTCAACATTTTTTTTATTAAGCCGAAATAACAAGAACTTTATTATTTGATGTAGATAAAATAGGCGGTTTTGTTTTTTATGCATTTAATAGTAAGAGTAAATAATAAGATCTTAATTTTGGAACAAACCACGAAAACAATGCAACAGTGTATAAACTGAACTAATTTCTCAGTAAATTAAAAGCTATGTTAACTCCATTAAAAGTTTACTTTTGTACGGATATTATTCTTATTCTAGAATTAGAGTTAAACTTAAAAGTGTAAACATTTTAGAAACATGAGGTAACGTTCAATTATTGTAGAACAATAAAATTGTTTTATATTTTAAGGAAATAAACATGATATCTACGATATTTACTGTATACTATATAGCTGCTATATACCGTCGATTAGTTAGAAGAACCTTTCTATCGGCGAAAAACATTATACAAGAGATAAATCTTTTTCAGGACATTTGAAAATGCAATATACGGTTATGTTGTAGGGGTTATAAAAATAATCGAAGGAGAATCTGAAATTTATGTTCTGTATGGATCACAGATTATTTTAGGTAGGTTTCGTGTCTGAAAAAGTGCCAATTAAACTCTTTGCGGTTAGAAATGAATTTTGAAACAATTAAAATGAAACAATAGGGCATTAAGAAAAGTTATAAATTGAGGTAAAAAATAATTTAAATATCAATCTCACTTTGAACTGTAGGGTTTCTACTATATAAATTTAAGGATTAGATTTATTAAGATTTGGCTTTATAATTCAATTTTATTTAATACTTTGTTTTAAATTTTAATTTCAGGAAGTGTAGTATTAATTATTCAAAGTGAACTAATTAAGTTATCTGAACACATTTATTTATTGTCAATTTTTAAGTATTTACATTAAAGACAATTATTTGTAGATTTTCCAACCAAAAATTGGACCTTCGTAATGGGAGTTTAAACGGGGATGTTGGAGTGAAAACACCTTGTCCCTTATTAACGAGTCGACGTTTCGACCGACGAAGGTTTTTTTTATTGTCCGTGAATGTTTATACGTTCATGTTAAGTATTCTAAGTTATTACCAATTTTAATTTTTAACGAAGATAATTGTTAATTATCTATTATATTCTTTGATGCCTGGACCAAAGAGGTTGTTCTGTTTGGGGAGTGTGTATTGTCACCACCAATGCCTTAGATGTCTTGATAAAGACCGACCTTCATCGGTCAAAACGTCGACTCGTTAATAAGGGACAAGGTGTTTTCACTCCAACATCCCCGTTTAAACTCCCATTAAGAAGGTCCAATTTTTGGTTGGAAAATCTACAATTAAATAATTGAGGAGTATAACAACATTAAAGACAATGTAAAACTATCAAAAGTTAATAAACATTAATATTTTCGAATAATATTCCAAAAATTCATATTCATAAAAATAGTATGCTAGACAGTAACGCAAAATGTAACAATGCAAAGCCGCTACTAATCAATTTTACTTTGTTAAATAAATGATTTTTGAAAATTTAAATTATATCTGTTTAATTTATAAAATATTTTTAGTACGACACACTATTACTTCTGCCGAAGAAACATAAAAGTATCTTAGTTAAAATATTGTAAGTGTCAGTAACAATAGTTATTTGGATCACTAGTCCAGAAAATGATATTTTGCGAGTGTGAGTGATATTGCCTAGCCGAGGCGAAGCAACACGAGCACTCGCAAAACATTTTTCTGGACGTGTAGTCCACAAAAATTTTTATACCGACAAACTTCAAAATATTTACAAAATTTTTCTTAATGTAGTTCAACCATTTATTGCTGGGGATTAATTTTTTTTGGTTGGTACCCACTTGTCATTGCATAACTACTTAATTTTCAAATTTAAAACCAAAGTGATATTTTCGGTGTAATTTTACCAAATGTCACTTTTGTAAGGTCTAGGCCGACAATTTGATGTACCCGGCTGATTTTGAATTCTACAAAACTGTCAATAATGACCGGAGGCATGAAACAGTTATTTGTGTAACTAGGGCAAAAAGTTCTCGGCTTTGTCTCGAGCTGCAAACTTCATGCATCGTGCAACAAATATGCTTTTTGCACATGTTGCATACAACATTTTTTTCTACGATCGAAAAAATAAAAAATAAAAATCCACTTTGTACACTAGCGCAAAAAAATTACTTTTTACACTAATAAATTGCTTTTTGCACTAATGCAATAAAGTAAAACTTTTGGCACAGTAATTGCTGCAAAAAGTAGTCACTTTTTGCACGATTGCAGAAAAATTATTTTTCAACTTAATTATAAGATGTCGTTCATTCACTACTTGTAATATTGATACTACTTGAAGATGCGAAAAAGGTAAATCGAATGGGCCAAGAAGCATTGATTTAGTGTAATAAAAAGCATAAAACTGTTAGAATTAGTAATACAGGATACATTTGACATAATGGATATTTTGCACAAAACACGACTCTTTGGTAAACACCATTTTAAAAAAATTGAAACTTAATTAAAAGAGGCTTTAACATTCACTTCTTTAGTCGAAGATTAAATTTTAAGAACTTGGTGTATGCCATACATCACGACTACAGTCAGAGACTACGAAATAATAATAATACATTATGTATCTTTAAATATTCTGGGATAATATGATGGGTAGATATCAAAATTTCACATCGCTCCAATACTAATAAACGTCAAAGAACATATGGAAAGTATGCATATTTTTTGCTTCATTATAACTTTAATTCGTCGGAAAAAGTGAAAAAAATGAGTGTTACAATTTTTGGTTTGGAAACCGTCGTATAGGTAACTCCCTATCTTATTTATAAGATGTGGAGTAAAAATTGTTTTAACCATCAGTTATGCGGATTTTACATCTTGAAGATGTTTTCAGTACTCAACACAAACATAACATAAAACGATGAAACGCCTGCGTGAGATTATGTTTACCATTATAATTGCTGCTGATGCAGAAAAAAACAAAAATAAGATTGATTTAATTGTAGTTGTTAGTTGATGTTGAAGATTATCAACAACTTTTACGGGATGTAGAGAACGAATATTATTGCGAATATTCACGAATTTAAAATCTATTCGAACAATAAGACAAAATTTTTTTGCTCCATTAAAACTGTACTAACAATAATACGTCGGAAAAAATAAAAAAAGAAGCCTTAAAACTTTCGAGTTGGTTGGTCTCTAACATAAAGTAAAATTCAAAAAATCATAAATGTTTAGACAGAACTTAATTGTAGTATTTACAAGTTCTCTCTGAAAGAACTTTTTTTAAAAACAAAGTCGCCAACTTCAAATGGAGGAGGTATAATCCGCAAAATTCAAAAGTGAAGAGGTAATAGTATTACAATTCACATGAGGAACTTATTTTAAATTTATCTAGCTTGCTGATTAACATTCAGATAGAGTCTAATAGTTGCACCAATAAGATAGTTGACACAAAATTATTCTTCAGGTGGTGTAATTAGTCTTATATCTACTATTTACGTGTTCTATACCGGGTTGCTAAAAAATTGCTCAAAAACAATTGCTCAAAAACTGTTCCTCGAAAGTATAGTTACTCGAATAACAATATCTTGAAAAGAAAATTGCTCGAAATAATAGAATAAGTTATTTAAAGAAAATTTATTAAATTTATACAAATACAAAATAATTAAATGTATTGTTTACATTTGTCTACACTTATTACATAAATTTATTTAACTTTATTTAAAAATATGTGTACACTTAATAACCAATGTTGTGAGCAAGACTGCAAACGTATCCTTTAATATCTACGTTGTACTCAAAATTTTGCACTATGGCCTATTCTTCCCCACATTCACGATATTTACGACTACCCATTGGAAGTTCAATGCCAGATAAAAATTGTTTTATTTTCAACTTGTTAAGGCTTTGTTGTCGTTTGATAGCATCTATAAATTTTCAAATGCTAGGGTAATTCGCCGAAAGTAACTCTTGGAAACCTCTGTGCCAACCTTCGACGCTGTTGTTAGTTTTTGGTTCACTTTGAAGAGTAACTTGGTAACAATTCCACATACTTAAAGGAAAACGAGGTGGACGTCGATGTCTTCGATTTGGGCGACCGATCCACGTGTCTTCAAAATAATCAATTATGGGCTGTGCTTCTTCAGGGAACACATTTTCGTCGCATAAAACTTCAAAATACTGAATCATATGTTCTTCAGGTACAAAGGTATTTTTATTTTGAGTGCAAATTTGGCATCTATTTCATATCTATTTTTCAAACCATTCAATTAAATGTGACGGAAAATTGCCTGACATAAATGGAAAAAACACCCCCTGTGTCTTGTTTCGGGATATACATCATGCACGATATTAGTTACCGCACTTTCAAAATCGGTCATTATTGTTTCTGGATTTGCATCAGGTATAAATTCTTTAATTTTGCGAAAAAGTTCAGAATAAGTTTCCTCGGTTTTATTTGGTAGAAGCGCTTACGATAACTTAGCGGCACAGCATTATTACCTTGTAAACAATGTACGGTATACAATTGCCCAAAAAGAAGTGGAGTAGTTTTGAAGGTTCCATCGGTATACCAATGTGCGGATGATTCCAACAGACGTAAATTCCTTCTAGTAGAAAAAATAATGACCCGATCTTCCACTTGCCCTTTATCATATAATAAGAAATCTTCTCCATTTGCAGTAATCGTAAACTCAGGTGGAAATTGAATGTCTTGCCGGCGGTTTGTAACTGTGGGGCTCAAATTTTCACTTGCTCGAATGTTTCTGATAGTTTTTTTGATAGAACTTACTGCAGGCAATCTTGCTGCTACTGCTTGACCAACATTTTCTGATGCAGTAGATATGATAAACTGTGGGGCGTCTCTAGTAGATTTTACATTTTCTTTGATGGTATTATATACTCTAGCAGCGCCTACACTTGCAGCGTCAGCTATGTGATTGTGCACATTATTTATTTTTGTTGCATTGTCGTCGATTGTTATCAACCGAGCGGAGCACTTTAATTTTTTAGAAACTTTACATTTCCAATAAACTTTATTTTCAATAACTTTGTCTTTAATCAACAAATAGCCCTCGATTAATAATTTGTTTTTGCCTTTTTCACTTTTAATAAATTCCATTTTGTTATCGTTACCGTACAGATGCCTGTATTCAACTAAAAATTTTTAGAAAGAAATTTGTTATTTATAAGGACTTCTTATCATAAAATACCATTCGCAAGAAAGGTAATAAGAAGATGATTGTTGAGAATCTGCATTTCTATGTACTCTAATGACTCCTTCCCAGTAATATATCATTAGCTAGAATACCAATGAGAAGATTATTTGAAGATAATAGATATTTCATTGTACTCGTTAAGTACATCAGTAATACACAATTAGCCTATAACTCGTTAAAGGCACATTAAATAACTTTCTTTGTTATTTCGAGCAATTTTCTTTTCGAGGTATTATTATTCGAGTAACTACACTTTCGAGGAACTGTCCATTCGAGGAACAGTTTTCGAGCAATTGCTTTGAGCAATTTACACCAAACCGTTCTTTATACACGAGATGTCGTTAAGACACATGTTTTACTTACATTCACAGACCTTCTACCAAGTTTAGTAAGTCCCGAGATAAACAGAAGACAAACTTATAAAGCCGACCTTCTTCTACACACCAACTAGGATTCTTATCATGATACGATCATGATTATCTTGAACGCAATAGCATTTTTTGACATGCCACATGATATAAATCGGGATCAGCCAACGCGTCGTTTTTGTAAACTAGTTAAAATTACTATAATCAAAACCAATCATTAGGTTTCTTTAGAGCTGGCTGAAGGGAATTAGAAAGAAGTAAGTATTAATAATACCGCTTAGCGATAGGTCACTGGTATCATTTAAGTTGCCAAACTGCCTTTCATTGAGATAATGTACCTCTCGCACAGCACTCTCACTTATTCATTGATGAGACAATCCACCTGAATTTCAAAAAGAATTAATCCCAAATTAACGAAAATACAGTTCAAAACAATAACAAATAAACTTTTCCTTACCCCTCTCAACAGTGATTAAAATAATTTTGCCAAAAACTCGTGGTTTAAGCCTGCAATTTTTGTTTATTGGCACCAGAATTATTAGACGTTCAAAAACATGTGGAAAAGAATTAATAAAAGAATTCTTAGAATTAAAATGACAAATCAGGTTTTAAACGCAATATTTATAGCATTAGCAGAACATTTCTTAATATTCTGAAAGTTATGTCATTCCTGACAATTGATCATTGATATTGAAAGGAACATTTAAATTTATTTTTGCTCAATTTTTTAGTTTTAAGAATAGATAGGGTCGATTTTTGTAATTTTTTTGCATTGAAAACCAATCTGAACTTAAAATTGCTCCAGCACGTTTGGGTTTTTTTTAAATAAAAAGTAAAGGTAAAGAAATGGCCAAATTAACTGTTTTTGCTCCAATTGCATCGCATATTACTACTAACTTACTGGTCGGATCTTCTTTTGAACTTTCGTTAATTGGTAGGATATTCTCCTGATTATGCCTAAGCTGGTTGGACTTTCCGCTGTACTAGCCTTAACTGGTTAGATCGACTTCTGATCTTGCCTTTGCTGGTTGTATTCCTAAGGTCGAATTCGTAATTAGCAACCTCAAGAACCCCTGTGTGACAGTAATATATCATTAGCTAGAATACCAATGAGAAGATTATTTGAAGATAATAGATATTTCATTGTACCTCGTTAAGTACATCAGTAATACACCATTAGCCTATAACTCGTTAAAGGCACATTAAATAACTTTCTTTGTTATTTTGAGCAATTTTCTTTTTTTCGAGGTATTATTATTCAGTAACTACACTTTCGAGGAACTGTCCATTCGAGGAACAGTTTTCGAGCAATTGCTTTGAGCAATTTACACCAAACCGTTCTTTATACACGAGATGTCGTTAAGACACATGTTTTACTTACATTCTCAGACCTTCTACCAAGTTTAGTAAGTCCCGAGATAAACAGAAGACAAACTTATAAAGCCGACCTTCTTCTACACACACCAACTAGATTCTTATCATGATACGATCATGATTATCTTGAACGCAATAGCATTTTTGACATGCCACATGATATAAATCGGGATCAGCCAACGCGTCGTGTTTTGTAAACTAGTTAAAATTACTATAATCAAAACCAATCATTAGGTTTCTTTAGAGCTGGCTGAAGGGAATGAGAAAGAAGTAAGTATTAATAATACCGCTTAGCGATAGGTCACTGGTATTATTTAAGTTGCCAAACTGCCTTTCATTGAGATAATGTACCTCTCACTGCACTCTCACTTATTCATTGATGAGACAATCCATCTGAATTTCAAAAAATTAATCCCAAATTAACGAAAATACAGTTCAAAACAATAACAAATAAACTTTTCCTTACCCCTCTCAACAGTGATTAAAATAATTTTGCCAAAAACTCGTGGTTTAAGCCTGCAATTTTGTTTATTGGCACCAGAATTATTAGACGTTGAAGCAATATGTGGGAAAAAGAATTAATAAAAAATTTCTTAGAATTAAAATGACAAATCAGGTTTTAAACGCAATATTTATAGCATTAGCAGAACATTTCTTAATATTCTGAAAGTTATGTCATTCCTGACAATTGATCAGTTGATATTGAAAGGAACATTTAAATTTATTTTTGCTCAATTTTTTAGTTTTAAGAATAGATAGGGTCGATTTTTGTAATTTTTTGCATTGAAAACCAATCTGAACTAAAATTGCTCCAGCACGTTTGGGTTTTTTAAATAAAAGTAAAGGTTAAGAAATGGCCAAATTAACTGTTTTTGCTCCAATTGCATCGCATATTACTACTAACTTACTGGTCGGATCTTCTTTTGAACTTTCGTTATTGGTAGGATATTCTCCTGATTATGCCTAAGCTGGTTGGACTTTCCGCTGTACTAGCTTTAACTGGTTAGATCGACTTCTGATCTTGCCTTTGCTGGTTGTATTCCTAAGGTCGAATTCGTAATTAGCAACCTCAAGAACCCCTGTGTGACTAAAACTATTGAATTTAAGTTATTTAGCTATTTATTGTATATGTGTTTTAGTAGGCAGATTATCCACGTAAGAATTTTAATCGCGAGAACGAAGTTCGAGCGTTTAATTCTTAAGGGGATAATATGCCACTAAAACACGAATGCAATACAAGATTTATCCACAATCAAACCAATTTAATTGAAAATAAGTAATCTGACAGTTCTAAAATTTCAATGTAATAGCAAATATTAGAAAATTTAGTGAAACTTTGGGCGATGTTGCATTATTAGTTGCTAGGAAAATGTCAGAAAGTGATTCTTTTCCGGTAGAAATTAAAGCAGAAGCTGAAGAAGTAACCCTACAACTGTTGCCGGCCAAATCTAAAGATGCATACATAAAAGAATTTGCTACTTTTAATGAATGGAGAGAAAAGATGTGCAAACATCATAAACGAGGACGTCCTGTTGACTTATTTCTTAAATGTTCTTTGAGTGTGCATAGAAATATTGACATATCAAAATACGGCAAATTAATTGCTTATCTCAAGAGCCAATCAAAAACTAAAAAAAGAAGGCAAAGTGTTTGAGAGGGGACACATCGAACAATTTTTGAAAACAGTATCTGATGAAAAGTACTTAATGATGAAGGCACAACCAATTTTCTTTTCATTTGTATTGGTATCTTAATTATTTTAAATATTTCTAGGTTGCTGTCATAATGGGTGTTTGTGGAGGTTTACGATGCAATGAACTGGTAAACTTAAATATTGAATATGTGAAAGATAAAGGATCTTTTATCTACGTGTCCATCCCAGAAACAAAGACCAATATGTCAAGAAGTTTCACTGTATTAGACGAAGGATTCTCTGTTAATGTTATGGAGATATGCAAGAAATACATACGCCTACGTCCTAAAAGTACTATTTCGCAGGGAAGATTTTTTTTGCGATATATAATTCAAAATGCACCGTGCAACCTGTGGGAATTAACACTATTTCCAGAATCACCTCACAGATTGCTTCTTTCTTAAAACTTCTAGACGCTAAATCCTACACGGGCCATAATATGCGCCGTTCTTCGGCGACTCTGTTGGCTACATGCTGGCGGTGATATTCTCACTCTTAAGAGGCACGGAGCGTGGAGGTCATCTAGTGTTGTTGAGGGGTGTATAGAAGAAAGCGAGTCAAATAAAATCGATATTGCTAGAAAAATTAAGGAAAATCCAGCACAATGCAAGAGATCTCCGCGATGCAGTCTTCCTCAAACGTGGTTTGTGTAAATGTAAATCCTGATATTGCAAATAAGTTTACTTTTGATGTTAACGTGAATGTTAATATTAATGTTAATAAATAATTACTAAATTTTCTGCAAATTTTTCTTGAATTTTATATATTACAAAACACTAATGTTTTATTGAATATAAAACACTAATGTTTTATTGAATATAAAAACACTAGTGTTTTATAGGTGTTATAATACGTTTCATAACGGCATAATAATAGCTCTATAATATGGTGATTGTGGATAAAAATAATTAAATTAGCAATTTTTTGACATTTTCAGCTAAAATTTCAAACAAACAAAATTGTGGCTTATTGTTAAACACTAGTCTACATTAAAAAAAATTGTTTATATTCGTAATAATATTCACCAATTTAAGAATTATCGTGTTCGTCTGAGATGACAACGACTAGCCACGAGATAAGAAAGAGTCTGTAGGTTCTTAAACTTACCAACAGTTTATAATTTAACAAGCGCTACTTTAACCATATAACATGCAATTATCTATATCTATATGATTCATTGCAAAAGTTATTAGCAAACCTACTTGATAGGAAATAGTTTTTATTCTATCTACTATTCATAACAGTTGTAAAATTTGTTAATGTCTTGTTTACTTTTCTAATACTATATTTTATTGATAGTCTTTCAAACTAAGTCTTTACTTATCAATGAGAACAAATTTTAAATTTTATATCCAATTGCATGTTTTTATTGTGTTTTATTTTCTACGCACATTTAATTAAAAACCTTGCATCGAAGTTTATTAACTGTTTGTATTTTTAAGTTCGTGCTTCTAAAACATCTAATTATTTTTAAAAATAGAAATGGAAATTGCGAAAATGGAAATAATTTCCGGTTATACAATTGGTTTAAGATATAAACTCATTTTTTTCAGAACCTGTATTTCTGACTAAAACAATAAAAATTTCTTATTCATGACGTAATAAAGAATGAAATAATTGGTATTTAGCCGTTCTTATTTCTCATTGATTTAAAGAAAAAAGTTTTATGTAAAAATGTGAACATACAAAATATATCCCTGATGAATCCAAACTAACGTAAAGTTATGTTTCGTAATTGTACAATTACAGTGATGCAATTGCAACAGGAGTTTTAAAGGGCCCTTTTATGCCAACGATAAAAATCACAAAATTGGCAAACCTGTTGGTGAAAATATGTCTAAGTTTGTGGACATAAATTGTTCAGTAATGTGTACCCTGAAACATGATGTTTTACGTTTTGATTATTTTTATTTTTATCGTTAAAAATTTACTATTAATTATAACTAGTTTTTTCATTCACAAATTTATCGAGAAATAAATAACTTGTATTGTCACATAATTAAAAAAAAGTAAATGGGGTATTTTAATAAAAATATTTCCTCCATTGTCCTGGATGACGGAATGGTTTCCATGATGCATGCAGCATTCTGTTTGTAAAGCAATACTGATTCGCTGAAAGAAAAAAAATCTTAGCACAAAATTCTCCTGTTACAGTAATAAGCTTATATCCTAATTTGTTTAAAAACTGTAATGAAGTCTCACAAATTGCACCATGTGATTCTAATGGTAATGGCAAGAAAGTGTGATCCTTAGAAATTTTCAGATATAACTTATTCTTTCTCTTAGCAGCATTCTCCGCAATGCGTCCTGCCTTTTTGTATAAAATATTGAGGTAGGATTTTGCAGTCGTTACATCCCAAACTAAATGTCGGCTTTGGAACCATATAATTAATGTCATTCCATCTGAGCGTTTTCCATCTTCTCTGCAAAGTCCAGTTGGCTCTAAAACTGAAAGCATTTGAGCTGTAGTTAGTGTACTATTAATAATCTCATTCAATGCGCCCTGTTGATGCCACCAGTCAACACCTCTACAAGGGAGAGACCATGTAGACCACTTTCGTCTATTTCATTTCCACAAATACATGTAAATGGTGCAAATATTCTTGATACAATCATAAGAGCAACAACAACCTTGAATGAATTATTGCCCAAAACAGTTCCCATAGTTCTAGATGGAACAACGTTTAACCAACCATCGGATTTCTTAGTACATGAAGCCAGATATCTTGCTTTTCTAATTATGAAAGACAGTGTGAAATCTGCTTTAGAGTAACTAACTCATTCCAGTTTCTCTGGTATGATGGTTCTGCTGGTGATTAAGAATAAATTTCATTCCAAATTTCCATCGCATTGTTGAAAAAAGTGATTTGACTCTTGTCCTTAATTTCAGAATATTCAAAATTGACAAAAGCGAAAATTCACAGACGATAAAAATGCTGGAAGGCCAAGTACTCAATTTTTTGTAAACCAAAACCTCTAAACCTTATTCGAAATTTAGCGATACTCCAGTGGTCCTCTTTAAAACAAGAGTTTGCAATCTTCTTCATTATTTTCCTTGTATTTTTATCTAAGCTTCTGATAAAGTCCAAAAATAGCCAAGATGGTGTTGCCCGAAGTAAGTATGTATTTAATTCTTGTAATTGATAAGAACAGCGTATGTTTGTTGAACTATCCCGCGTTGCGTAAAAAATTGGAAAACTCGTTCATATAAAATAGGTAATAAAAGTGCCTGACCTTGTTTGCTGGTATTTTAATTATTACCCCCTTGCAGGAAATGGAAGCTGCAGAGTTGTAACTCGTAATCCAAAATCTTATCAGCGAGATAGACACAGAAGTTGCGGAGTTGGTCAAAAAAATCTGAGAGTTTATAGGCCGCATCAAGACGCTAAAATATTTTAGAAGAAAATCAAAACCTTGATTTCTTTTTAATAAAAATGGTAACACTTTATTTATTTAAGTATTGCCTTGCACAATTTATAATTAATTTCAGTTAACTTTAACTGTTTAGAAGATCCCAATTAAGGTTAATATAAATTGAAATTATTTGTTGTCTTTTAATTAACAAATATTTATACGGTCTGACTCGAAAATATCCCAAAAATGAATGTGCCCGCGTTTCCATAAGAATCGTAATCTAAAGATATGTGCGACCTTACTGAACTCTGCACGTTTGAAATATTAAATGTAAAATTAGAAAAATTAAATATATATATATATGTTTAGGGTATAAACCGGCATCCAACCGTGTAAAAACTACGGTAAAGGTGGCATCCACGGTCAGATGGCATCCAATATATGGATGCCACCTTGTATGCCCATTTAAAAAATTTGGAAAAGTTACTAGTGCAATCCCCACTTCGCATGCGCTACAAATCAGTTGGATGCTAATTTGATGACAAAACGTATAATCCCATACAAAATAGTTTGAAAGAATTCCTCTAGTGGCGCTAAAAGCGATTCGTGCATATTGAACTTATATTTAGATAGCGGTGAAGGTGGCATCCAGCACAATTTGACAACGTTGTATCGTGGTTAAGTATGTCTTTGGAATTTCAAATAGTCCGATTCACAAATTGTAAAGTGCATTTTTAAAAACATGCAAAGAAAATTTTTTGTAACATTCGTTTTTTTTTACAGAATTATCTAGATCAGGACATGTAGTACACGAGCATGCTACTGATTTAAATAATGAATAACAATTAATAAAGGGGTTTGCTTTTATGCATCCTAATATTTCTTATCACAAAATTAACTCGTGACATCGGTTTGACTTTCGTCACTATTTATTATTTTTCTTTATGTAGTCATTTAAAATTAGCGTTGCGTTTTAAAAGCAAAAAATGCAAAGTTGAATTATTGGTTATACTTTAACATGGAAAATGAATTATAAATTGTTAATGTGCGTGAAAAAAAATGATAAAAGTCAAAAACTGTACAATTGGGATAATTTAATTGAAAAAGAGCATTAAAAGTTGGGTGTGGTTTGGTCTTATTATGGGATATTTTGTTTGCAACGGAATATGGACAACTCATAGAAAACATATTCAATGTTAGAAAAAATTGACAAAAGAGACTTTTGACTTGTCCACTTTTGCAATAATGATAATGCTTTTGTAACCATTTTACACAGTATTAAAATTAATGAACGTTATTTTAAGTAACAGCACGGTACTTAGCTATTGTTCAAATTAAAAATTTTTATCATGTAAATAAAATGTAAGAACATGGATTCTTATAAAACTAAATTTTCTTTTTCATCAGATAGAGATATCTGGAAATACGTCAACTTTGTGAACTGATTAAAACCGATCTGCATAAGCCTGTCTTGGCATTAAAATAATGTTACTACATATTCTCTCTTTCAAAGCTTTTTTCCTCGAAATACTAATTTTTCTCTAGAGAATTTTCAACGAATAGGGCTTTTACTACTTTTTGTAGCAAATACATTGCACTTCTCTCCACTAAAGCTGTCTTCACAAGTATTCATTTCCTATTAGTTAAGGACGAGGAAATCGTAGTAGAAACTACAAATTGTTTTCTTCTACCTACTTGTCAAATAAACTGATTCAATTCTTTTTTGCTTTCAGTTTTTTTTTTTTTTGATTGTACTGTTGACTTCATCAAATACCATATGGGTGTGTATGGCCCGAAAACAAACATCATTTGTGGTTTTTATCAGGTTTGCTGTTCTGAAAACCCTGAATACCTAAAACGTTAGGGAAATGTTTTATTTTCTAAAATGTCAAGGAAAAATACAAAAAATCACCGAAAGTCTGAGAATTAATTAGAAAGCAGGAGATTCATATTTTTGCAATCATTGTCCAAATCCTGAAGTGAAATAATAACAAAATCGAGTGATTGTCACAGCATTTGGTTATGTCTAACGCGAGCAAGTCTTTTTAAAGTATATACAGGGTGTAAATAAATAAGTGCAAAATATCTAAGTGGTGATTCTTTGACTAAAATAATGTGGGTCTTTCATATAAACAAAAATTTATATATGAGCAACCCCTCCTTAGTTACAGCCCTTATAGTTGACGCAAAAACAGTTTTTAATTTTTTTTTTGAAAACAAAAAGTTTTAAATAAGCGAACATTTCTTGCTATCAAAAAGTGTTCAATTAATATTTTTGTATGTTCTCATATAGTTTCAAGAGAGAGAAAAGCCAGCCTTAAAATTGTTTATTTTCTAAATTTTTCCTCTTTCATATTTCATTATTTAAAGATTTATTTAAGATTTTTTCAAAGAAATAAAGTTTTTTAGATCAAGCATTTTTGATGAAAATGGATTATCAAACACATCGTATGATTCGTGATAGGCTGAAACATGACAGCTACCTTATTCTACGATATGCTTGGATAAAACACTGTTTTTCTCAAAAATG